>CM050509.1:139526987-139701987 GCA_027563665.1 Antrozous pallidus | reverse complement strand
GCCTCGACCTGGGCAAGGTACCCTCAGCCCCCTCAGACACTGACTCTGCCCCTGCCCCTTTGGCTCTGATGACTTACCTCACAGTGACCTGGATGCCAGGATGTTTCTGGGACACAGGCACTGGGTGCCTATATATGCAAATTAACTGCCATCTTTGTTTGATTAATTTGCATACTCTGATTGGCTATGGGCGTAGCAGAGGTACAATCAATTTATATGTTTGTCTATTATTAGGTAAAATAGATTCTGGTCCCTTGTGGGGCAGGACAACCAGAGTGTTTTTCTTGTTCTGAGTGTTCTTTTATATTATTATATAAAATTTAGAATTCTAATTATTGAACTCTTTAAAAAGGACTTTTGGCAGGTTCTTATTGGATGGCATTAAATCTATATATTAATTGGAATGGATCTGAAATGTTCATATTTAGTCTACCCAGAAAGGAGAGGCTTCACATATTTTAAACACTCCTAAAATTCTCTAAGATCCCTCCAAACATTTTGTGATTTCTAAACTTAAGCATACTGAATTCTCTTGGCTTTCCAAGTACTATGTACGTTTTATTTTTATGTTCTTTTTATTTTCTTTATTTCAGAGAGGAAGGAGTAGGAAAAGAGAAAGAGAGAGGAACATCAATGATGAGAGAGAATCATGGATTGGCTGCCTCCTGTACGCCCCCTACTGGGGCTTGAGCCCGAAACCTGGGAATATGTCCTGACCAGTAATCAAACCATGACCTCTTGGTTCATAGGTCCATGTTTAATCACTGAGCCATGCCAGCCAGGCAAAAACAAAAGTTTGCAGTATATTTTGCCACACATTTCATAATTTTGGCTTGCTAGGAACTGAACAAGGGCTCTAGTGTTTCTCTGTCTTTCCCTCTCTCTTCCACTCTCCCTTATGACCTCTCTCATTTGTTTTTTTTTTTTATTGTTGTTTTTTTAATCTTTTTATTTTTTATTGTTAAAATATTACAAATAGTAATACATATGTTTCCTTTTTTTCCCCCATTGACCTCCCCCCCCGGCCTCTCCTACCCCCAAGCACATGCCCTTACCTGCCCCCCCCCGCCCAGTATCTTGTATCCATTGGTTATGTTTATATGCATGCATACAAGTCCTTCAGTTGATCTTTTTTTTTTAATTTATTTTACAATTGCATTCATATTATTTTGTATGAATTTTAGGTGTACAGTATAGCACTTAAACAA
Source organism: Antrozous pallidus (assembly GCA_027563665.1). Classification (NCBI taxonomy): domain Eukaryota; kingdom Metazoa; phylum Chordata; class Mammalia; order Chiroptera; family Vespertilionidae; genus Antrozous; species Antrozous pallidus. The sequence goes on along the minus strand of CM050509.1, from coordinate 139,700,779 downwards.
TCATATACTTTATAACATAGTCCCCCAATATTTCAAATACCCATCTGGCATGATACATAGTTATTATAATTTTGTTGACTATATTGCCTATGCTTTACTTTACATCTCCAAAGGGTAGTCATTGTTAAACTTTTTTTTGGCAGTATAACTTAGATTTAATAGTAGTACATTGACCTCTCTCATTTGTAATGTATCAACTTAAACAATCCACTCTTCTTCTTTCTTTACCTTTCCTACTTATATTCTTATTCTGGGCAACTCTGGCTTGCCTAACAGCGGTTTTGCTTAGAGCTTTTGTTAATAGGCTCTCTTACAGGCCATCAATTGTTGAGTCTTGCTTTGGGAACCAGCACTACCCAAGTCTTATCTGGGATGTGTGAGAAAGTTGGAAGATTGACCGGGTTGCCATGGCTACCATGTTAACAGGGATAATGAGGGAAGATACAAGGATAATAAGGAGAGATGTTTTCTTTGGATGTGTCTGCTCTTTGTCCAAGGTAACTTATTTATGTTACAAATGTTGTGGGGAATATGGTTGCTGGAAAGAATCCTTTTGGGCTGTGGAATTTCAGGGTTTTAACATAATATCAAGAGCACTATTTATAGATTGTATGAGTGAGCTTTTGGTGCATAACAAACATTCCCCAAATTTAGTGTTATAAAACAATCATCATTTATTATTCCTCATTCAGCTGGCTCATTGGGGCTCAAGGGTGGGGGGTGGCAGCTCTGCTACACTGGGCTCCTCCCTGAGGTGTCTGCTCTGGTCTGGCCCACGGGTGTCCTCTCTGGAGCCCCAGCGGAAGGGGCAGCAGCTACCTTGCGAAGCTCTTCTCAATGTGGTGATAGAGAAGCAAGAGCACATCCCAACTACACCAGTTCTGTTTGCTTCCCATTCCCAGGCTCAGTCATGTGGCATGCTTTGGGCAGTGAGATAGTAACAGAATCAGGTAGTAGAGAAATGTGTACTATGAGCAGTGGGAAGGCACTGAAAAGCAATGTAGCATCCAGTGGTGAACTATGTCCTGGGAGCAAATGAAAAGTAATTCAAGATGAGAATATAATACACTAGAGGCCTGGTGTTTGAAATTCATGCAGGGTAGGGTCCCTAGGCCTGCCCCTCCCCGCCTCCCACCTCCTCCTTCCCTCGCTCCCTCAGCACCCTGCCGCTCCTGCTGGTTGCTCACCACGTTCTGTGTTGCCTCCTGGTGGTCAGTGCACGTCATAGCGAGTAATCGAACTCCTGCTCTCCGGTCAAACTTCCAAGTGGACAATTTGCATATTAGCCAGATAGATAGATAGATAGATAGAGATAGATAGATAGATATAGATGATATAGATATAGATGATATAGATATAGATGATATATAGATGATATAGATATAGATGATATAGATATAGATATAGATATAGATATAGATATAGATATAGATGATATAGATATAGATGATATAGATATAGATATAGATATAGATATAGATATAGATATAGATATAGATATAGATATAGATTAGCAGCCATATGTACGAAAATTCATGCAAGAATAGGCCTTCCTTCCCCCGGCTGCCAGCATCCGCTTCCCTCCAGCACCGGCTTCCCTCCAGCACCCAGGACCTGGGATGCTTCCCTCCTCTGACCTCTGACAGGTATCAAGGACCTGGACTGGCTTCTCTCAGGCCGCCCGCAGGCACCCGGGACCTGGGCTAACCTCCCTCCGGCCGTAGCTTAGTCAAGAAGGATGTCTGGAATTACGTTGGAAGACATCCAGTCTAATTAGAAGGTTACACTTTTATTATATAGATATATGGATAAGCACTTGATTCTCTCCTGTAATCACAGCTGGGCCTCCCTGAGAGGTACCACCACCAATGACTTTCTCCAGCAGAATTAGGCACTCAGAAGTACAGGTGAATTTATACTCCTTTTCGTAACTACCCAGATGTCCCACTGGCCACCATCTTCCTCAATTCTTTAAGTCCACACCAAAGGTAATGGCTTCTAAATCTTTCCACTCAGCCGGTTTGGCTCAGTGGATAGAGTGTCGGCCTGTAAATCAAAGGGTCCTGGGTTTGATTCCATTCAAGGGCACATACCTTGGTTCCAGGGTCCTCCTCAGCTTGGGCCCTGGGCAGGAAGTTTTGGAGCTAACATGAGTGAACGACCACTGGAGTCCAGACCAAATTAAAATTTAGGGAGCCTTTATTAGCCGGCTAGCAACTGCTCTGTCTTTCTCCATGCTGGAGTCCAGAGAGCAGCCCCGACCCTTTGTGCAGGACCACTTTTAAACATATTTACCACATCTTGTTTTTGCAGAGCAAGCAATTTAAGACAAAACAGTTTTTCTTAAGTAATGTCAGGCTCATGTTATTGATGACCATGTTATTTACAGGGTCATCCTGTACTTCAGAAAGCTGACAGTGTTCTATCTTGCAAGGCTATTTTGTCAAGTGCAGCTGGGATTCAAGGCTAAGTTGACTAGGAGGAAGCATGCTCAAAAATTTCTACTCTCTAACAAGGGCACATGCAGGAAGCAACCAATCAATGTGTTTCTCTCACATCGATGTTTCTATCTGTCTTTCCTTCTCTCTTCCACTGTCTCTCAAAATCAATGGAGAAATATCCTCGAGCAAGGATTTAGAAAATAATAAATTAACAAACAAGTAAATAAATCTTTCCACTTAGCCCATGTTGCAAAATAGGACCTTACTTAAGGTTTCCTTACAGGATGCTTTACCTTAGTCAAAGTGATGCTTTGTGAGACAGTGGATGTGCCCACCTTTTGCCACTACTGAGGAAGAAAGGCTCCAAGAATTCAATGGAATCTCTTCCTCCTGTTCCTGAAAGTTAGGCAGGAGGACCGCCTTTTTTCCTTTTCATGCGAACGGGAAGATTGCTCCTCCCACTTGCAGACACATTGTTTGTTGCAATTAATCTGTGTTTTCCAGTCATGGATTCCTGGCCTATCTGTGAGTGTTGGTTGGAGAAGGTTGAAGGCTGAGGCCAGAGCTTTGTGGAGCTCATCAGTTGTGTTGTAGGCTCAGCAGCAGAATTCACTGAAGCGTGTTCAGCAGGTTAAAAAAGATGATGCTATTTCAGCTCATTGTAAAATGACTCAAGCATCTTTATTTTTTAAATATATTTTATTGATTTTCTTACAGAGCAGAAGGGAGAGGGATAGAAAGTCAGAAACATCGATGAGAGAGAAACATCGATCAGCTGCCTCTTGCACACCCCCTACTGGGGATGTGCCCGCAGCCAAGGTACATGCCCTTGACCGGAATCGAACCCGAGACCCTTCAGTCCACAGTCCGACGCTCTATCCACTGAGCCAAACCGGTCCTGTGAGACTCAAGCATCTTTATAAAAAACTAGAGACCCAGTGCATGAAATTTGTGCATGGGAGGAGTGTCCCTCAGCCCAGCCTGCACCCTCTATAATCTGGGACCCCTTGAGGGTACAGGCATGCTTCAGTGAATTCTGCTGCTGAGCCTAAAAGGGGTCCCGATCCCGTGCCTAAATGGGAAGTCGGACATCTCTCACAGTCCAGGACTGCTAGCTCCCAAACACTCACCTGCCTGATTGCCCCTAACCATTTCTGCCTGCCAGCCTGATCATCCCCTAACCACTCCCCTGCCAGCCTGATCAATGCCTAACTGCTCTCCTGTCAGCACGATTGCTCCTAACTGCCTTCCTCTGCCATCCTGGTCCCCCCTAACTGCCCTTCTCTGTGGGCCTGGTCACCCCTGATTACTCTCTCTTGTGAGCCTGGCTGCCTCTAACAGCCCTCCCCTGCAGGCCTAGTCACCCCCAACTGCCCTTGCCTGCAGGTTTTGTCCCCCACAACTGCTCTCCCCTGTAGGCCTGGTCTCCCCCAGCTGCTCTCCTCTGTAGGCCTGATCCCCCCTAACTTCTCTCCCCTGCAGCCTGATCACCCCCAACTGCCCTCCCTTGCAGGCCTGGTTCCTCCCAAATGCCCTCCCCTGCTGGCCTGATCACTCACCACTGCTCTCCCCTGCCAGCCATATTTTGGTGGCCATCTTGTGTCCACATGGGGGCAGCCATCTTTGACCTCATGAGGGTGGCCATATTGGGTGTTGGAGTGACAATCAATTTGCATATAACTCATTTATTACATAGGATAGTGCATGGAGAGAACCAAAAAGTGCTTGCCTTAATACAAAGAACCAATCGATGTTTCATGGGGGAACAGCTGAGTGCAGATTCATTCTCATGGAAAGACACAGAGGTCAATTATTTTTAGATTAGAGGCTCTGTGCATGAAATTTGTACATGGGGTGGGAAGTCCCTTAGCCCAGCCTGCACCCTCTCCAATCTGGGACCCCACGGGGGATGTCTGATTGCTGGAGATTAGGCCTAAACCGACAGTCAGACATCCCTCTCGCAATCCAGGACCACTGCTCCTAACCACTCACTTGCCTAACTGCCTAATGCCCCTAACTGCCTGATCACCCCTAACCACCTCTGCCTGCCTGTCTGGCTGCCCCTAATGGTCCTCCCCTGCTGGCCTGGTTGCTCCCAATGTGCATATGTCTGGGGTCCATCAGCCTGGCCTATCCCCTCTCATAATCTGGGAGCCCTTGGGGGATGTCCTTGGGGAAGCGAGCCTAAGCCAGCAGCCAGACATCCTTAGCTCTGGCCGAGTGGCACTTCCCCTGTGGGAGCGCACTGAGCACCAGGGGGCAGCTCCTGCATTAAGTGTCTGCTCCCTGGTGATCATTATGCCATAGAGACAGATTGTTCCACCGTTTGTTCGATTTGCATATTAGCTTTTTATTATATAGGATAATTTATTCTAAAAGTACAACCTGTTGAGCAAGAAAATTATAATGCCATTGGAAGTTTGTCCTCAAAGTGCAAGAAAAACAAACAAACACAAGTGAAATGAGCAACAAACGAAAATTCCAGAACAAGCAGCGACCGCAAAATGAACATTTGGTTGTGAGTTTCGAGCCTGATTTGGGTGGGGAAACGACAGTGAAATGAAAGGGACCCATGTCAGATTCTCTGTTGACAGAGAGGATGGCAGTGTCTGGGATGAAAGGCCATGCCCCTGGGTCCCACCCCTTACAACATAATTAGTCAGTCTCATTTTCTTTTTTTTCCAGTGATTTTTTTAAATTTAAATTCTTTATTGTTGGAAGTATTACATGTATCCCTTTTCCCCCATTGACCTCTCCCTGGCCACTCCCAACCCCCAACACATGCCCTCATCCCCTACTGTCTGTGTCCATTGGTTATGCTCATATGCATGCATGCAAGTCCTTTGGTTGATTTCCTACCACCCCTCCTCACCCTCCCCTGCCTTCTCTGTGAGGTTTGATGGTCTGTTCAATGCTTCTCTGTCTCTGGATCTATTCTGGTTCATCAATTTATGTTGTTCATTAGATTCCACAAATGATCATGTGGTACTTAATCTTTCTCCGACTGGCTTATTGCCCCATGACCCGGGCTCACTCCGCAGCCCTGGCCTCAGCCATCACTGAAGTGATACAGAGACATGGCCGAGGAAAACTTAATAACAGCGGTGCAGTCTCCAAGAGAGTGGGTTTTATATTCTTGCTTCCTTTCTTCTTCTGTAATCGGGGACATATTGCTTCACGGATATCAACTTAAATGCGTGTTTATTAGTCATTGCACTTGATCTGATTTTTCAAATTGAAGGCCTCAGAGCTTTCCCAGCATTTGAGGCATTTTCCTGAGAATTGGGCTTAGGTTTTTGAAACGTTATTGAGTTTGTTTTCATATTTTAACAAGATTGAATGAGTGGGTGATGTCTGAAACCTATTCCTTTTTATTCGTGGACTGCAAGAGATGAAAAGAACAGCTAGTGCTTTTTGCTTACTGGGAGCCAGACATTTTGCTAAGTGCTTGACATTTATTCATTCATCTAATTTCACCACCTTCTTATGAGATTGTTACTAATTGTTGTCACCATTTCCCAGATGTGGAAAATGAGGAGCAGAGTGATGCAGTACTTTGTACAGGTCAAGTGCTAGGAGGTGGTGGGGCCCAGGTTCAAATCTAGGGAGTCTGGCTCCCCAAGTCTCACTTGAACTAGCATCTCGGACTTCAGACCCAAGCATGTCTGTGTTTCTTGTGTAAATGCAAAAGTATTAGCTCCTTGGAGAGAAATGTCCCCTGTAATTTGGATACATCATGACATAGGACTTGCATTAGGCAATATGCTCATTGACCGATCCTTACCAGGATGCCCTGTGTGTGCAGGAAGAAAGTTCCAGAGCAGAAATCTCCCCTTCGCTCTGTCACAGGGGACTCTACATGTGAAAAACCCAACAACTCCTTGCCATCTCTGCCACCCTCACTCTGGTCCAAGCAAGCGTGATATTCCTTTAGGACTGATGCAGTGGGTCCTGCAGCACTCTCCCTGCTCCCACCAGCGCCCCCTCCTGTCTGTTCTCAGTACAGCAGCTATCACATTCTTCACACAGCACCTTCCAACGGCTTCTATTTCACTCCCAGTACACAGTCCTTCCAAAAGCTTGTGTGATCTTTGATCTCCCCCCAGCACTTCTTTTTTTAAATTGATTTCAGAGAGGAAGGGAGAGGGAGAGAGAGATAGAAACATCAATGATGAGAGAGAATCATTGACTGCCTGCCTCCTGCATGCCCCCTACTGAGGGTTGAACTAGCAATCTGGGCATGTGCCCAGTCCAGGAATTGAACCGTGACCTCCTGGTTCATAGGTCAATGCTCAACCACTGAGCCGGCCTCCCCCAACACTTATTTCCCTATTCCCCTCACTGCCTCCAGCCTCCCCATCACTGGCCTCTGGGCTGTCTCTTACGCATGCTCTCTCCAGGCCTGGCACCCCTCAGGACCTGTGCACTTGGAGGTCCTACTGCCAGAAAGGCTCTCCTCAGGCATTTCCCTGACCCCTGATATCACACTGCGGTATCCTCACCCTCACCCAGCAGCTCTCCATGCTTCCTCCTCATTATTTCTCTCCTGTGTGCTTACAGTGACCTGATAGGCCACAAATCCTACTCCTTTATTAGTTTAGTCTCTGCCTCTGAACACTGGAGTGAGTGAACAAATTATTTTCTGATTCTGTTTGCGTTCCTACTGTACCCCCCCCCCAACTGAGAATCCAGTGGGCGTGCAATAAATAGGTGTTAATTAAATGAGCACATTATGAAGCTATTTTGGAGAATTAAGTGAGCTAACATATGGAAAGCATTTCATAAAATGCATAGCATGAAATTAGTATTTAATAAATGCCGGGTATTAATAAAATAATGATATAATAGAAATTTTTTGAATGAGGAATTAAAAATTGCAGTCTAGCATGTAGTGGCAAGAGGATAATGAAGCTACAGATGCTTCCAATATTTTCACTTACATCTCCGACGGATGCTAGAGGAGCTCATCAGACGTGACTTGTGTCGTCTTAAAATCTAGAAGGGGTACTGGACCCCAGCCTTCCCTGGGCAGGTGAATGGTCCCCACACCTTGCTCCACTTTGGAATCAACTGGAGAATCTTCTTAAAAATTGATCCTGGCCTGGCCAGCGTGTATCAGTGGTTGAGCATCAATGTATGAACCAGGAGGTCATGATTCGATTCCCAGTCAGGGCCCATGCCTGGATTGTGGGCTCCATCCCTAATATGGGACATGCAAAAGGCAGCAGATCCATGATTCTCTCTCACCATTGATCTTTCTCTCTCTCTCTCTCTCTCTTCCTCTCGCCTTTCTCTCTGAAGTCAATAACGATGTATTTTGAAAGTTACTATAAAAATAAAAATATCCTATCTAATAAAAGAGTAATATGCAAATTGACTGTACCTTTGCTACACCAAATAAACCACGCCCACAAGCCAATCAGGAGCAATATGCAAATTAACACCCAACCAAGATGACTGCTGCCCAAGGCCAGTAAAGCATCGCCAAGAGGCTTTTTCTGTCCTTGAGCAGGCCAGGGCTGGGGTGGAGCCAGAGCCAGCCAGCGATTGGCCCCATGGCTGGCTGGGGTCTCCTGGAAGAGGTTCCCTGCCCAAGGGTGAGCCATCAGTAGGACATCCCCTGAGGGCTCCCAGTTTTTGAGAGGGGGCAGGTTGGGCTGAGGGACCCCCCCCCCCCCAGTGCATGAATTTCATGCACCAGGCCCCTAGTGTGTGTGTGTGTGTGTGTGTATATATATATATATATATATATATATATATATATATATATATAAATGGCTCCTGGCTGCCACCCTCAGCTATTCTGATGCAATTGGTATCAAATGAAACTTGGGCATTAGGGTTTGTAACGCTTCCTGGGTGATTGGAATGTGTAGCAAAGCCTGGCAACTTTGGAAAAGCTTGGAAGCTTTTCACAGAACTGGCCAAAGCAGGGGACCCATCTTCCAGCCTCTCTGTACTCCTGGAATTGAGAGTTCCACCCACCAGGGTTCCATGCTCTGTTCTTCAAACATGTGACCATCAGCGAATCACTTCACTTATGTGCTCAAGTAGAGCATGTCTTCTGTGGACTATGGTGTGAACTCAGAGCTCATGGCCAGGCTCCAAAAATGGGGATCTCCCCTCCCTTTTTTCCTTTGTTCCACCCCAGGATAAAAAGAGAGATTCATCTCCCAAGGTAGCTCTGAGCTGGAGCTCGTACAGAGGACATAAGAGAAGGGAATGAGATCTACTACCCTAAAGGGCCCCATTCTCTCTCAGGTGCACACAACCATGCCTGTGTCCTGAGAGGGAGCAATGTTAGGGGTCAATGTCGGTGGTCAAGTCCCTGCCCAATGGGCTGCTGTAGGGACATCAGAGGTCCTCCCACTGTCCTGGTTCCCAGCCCTGACTTCCCCACCTGTTTGTTATATCTCAGCCCCTCCCTGCCTGGGGCCTGGTCTGAGGCTCCCACCCTATACAGTGCAATATATATATATATATATATATATATATATATATATATATATATAGAGAGAGAGAGAGAGAGAGAGAGAGAGAGAGAGAGAGAGATAATTAGAGTCCTGCTACATGAAAATTCATGCAATGGATGGGGGCCCTCAGCCATACCTTCACCCTCTCACAGTCTGGGAATCCTCAGGGGTGGAGGAAACCTGGCGATCAGGGGAAATCGATGCCCCCATCACACCTCTGCTGCTGCCACTGCCTGAGCCTCGGGCCGGCCCTGGGGGCCTGGGGGCTGAGGGGACAGGGGGACTCTGGAGGCAGGTGGGTAGGCAGGACTGAGGACGCTGAGTGCCACCATCTTGTGGCTGTGGGTGCCACCATCATTGAGGGCAGGGCAGTCTAGCATATTCCTTCCTTATTGGCAGTGGGTGCCATCATATTTGAGAGCAGGACAGTCAGTTAGCATATTCCATCCTTATTGGCCATGGGTGCTGCCATATTTGCAATAGTGTGAGGATCAATTAGCATATTCCTTCTTTATTAGATATGATGATTATTATTTATTTCAGAGAGGAAGGGAGTGAGAGAGAGAAACATCAATGATCAGAGAGAATCATTGACCAGCTGCCTCCTGCGTGCCCCACACTGGGGATCGAGCCTGACTGGGAATCGAACCATGACCTCCTGGTTCATAGGTCCACAGTCAACCACCTAGCCATGCTGGCTGGGCTGGAGTACCATGCTTCTCCACGTGACCTGCCCACCCGAGGTCTGCCCATATCCCTTCCTGCCAAGCACGTGTGCCGCCATGGTAGCCATGTCTCATCTCTGGGCCCAGACCAACACCTGCAATGACACAGCCCCTCCCCTGTGAGCCCACTGTTTGTAGAACAGGTGGGAGTAGCACACCGCCAGGGCCAGCTCCATGGGCGTGTGACTCATGCACTGACACAAGGCCACGTTCACCTCTCTGGGAGTTCTTAGCTGTGTGTTCACGAGGGGCCCATGGTTTCATTTTGTGCTATTCTTGCAAATTAGATAGCTGGTCTAGCACTTAGTGCTTCGGATCAGAAGATGTGGTGGGAATTGCCCCTGGCTGAGCAGTGTGAACTTGGCCCAGTTATTCTTCCACTTGTCATTGTGGACAGGAGGTGGGTGGTGTCCCCAGACTCCATAGAAGGGGATTTTCTGCAAATGAAATAGGATAACAGATGAGTGTCTGCACGGGGCCCTCGTGTTAGGTCTCGGCAAACGCTCTCTTTTCCCCAGTGATCCAGATCAGAGCTGCTAAGTGGAAAAGACATTTCCGTTTCAAAGATTTTGAATTGATTGCCCTAGTCAGGGAGATGTGCCTAAAGGATAGACCCTGAAGGGTTTCCATCGATTTTCCTTAACTCTTATTAATTACACACGAGGACAGCAGGAATCCTCTTTCTCCTTCTTCGTCTTTCTTCATTGCATCTGAACAATATGTTCTCCAGATGGCAGATAGAGTAGCATCTTTCAAGGTATTTCGTTCTAAATTAGCTGCTTTTACTTAACTGAAGAAGATTAGAGAGGAAATATTGAGTTAAGTCTGTGTCACTGAAATAATAATAAAAGTAATCTAGGCCCTAACCGGTTTGGCTCAGTGGATAGAGCATCGGCCTGCGGACTGAAGGGTCCCAGGTTTGATTCCGGTCAAGGGCATGTACCTTGGTTGCAGGCACATCCCCAGTAGGGAGTATGCAGGAGGCAGCTGAATTGATGTTTCTCTCTCATTGATGTTTCTAACTATCCCTCTCCTTTCCACTCTATAAAAAAGTCAATAAAATATATAAAACAAAATAAAATAAAAATAATCTTGGCTTCCATTGCTTTAAGGGGATTTCTAGAATTCAAACTAAGAACTCTACCCTCAAAAGAAGGCTGCTGTGGATAATGTGCATGAGTGAAGACTTCCTTAAGAGCCACAGAAACACCAAAAGGTTGCAGGTTGGTTCCTGGCCAGAGCTCCAATGGGAGACAGCGGATCATTGTTTGCCTCTCACATCGGTGTTTTTCTCTCACGCTATTCTACCCAGCAGAGTAGATTTTAGAACATCAGAGGATGAAACCACCGGGCCACGGCCAGCTGACACTGACGCCTCGCTTCTCTTGTGTGTGTTTTCCCCACAGTCACATGTCGCAGGCAATCCCATTTGATGACCCCCGGTTAGACAGCTGCCAAATCATCCCCCCGGCCCCGAGGAAGGTGGAGATGCGGAGGGACCCTGTCCTGGGCTTCGGTTTCGTGGCGGGGAGTGAGAAGCCGGTGGTGGTTCGCTCAGTGACACCAGGTAAGCGTCCCGGCCCAGCCCTCGGCCTCCTGGGCCTGCCCATCGTGCCTCTGCAGGGATGCCTACTGTTCATTGCTGCGAGGCTCATGCCAGCCTGGGAAAGCTGCTTTAATTTCCATCCCAGGCTGGGAGGGCTAGTGAGTTTTCCCAGCATGTGGATAGGGTCAGACCACCAGAGGGACAGAAATGGCGATGGAAACAAGGTTTAGACTGCTAAACCCATTAAATGGCTCCCTTTAGGCCAGTGGTCGGCAAACTCTTTAGTCAACAGAGCCAAATATCAACAGTACGATTGAAATTTCTTTGGAGAGCCCAAATTTTTAAACTTAAACTCCTTCTAATGCCACTTCTTCAACATTGACTCCCCCAGGCCGTGGTATTTTGTGGGAGAGCCACACTCGAGGGGCCAAAGAGCCGCAGTTTGCGGACCGCAACTGTAGGGTTTAGTCATTGTTGTTAGATTCTTTCACACAGGTGCACTCCCCTCCCTTCCCACTAGGGGCAGAAGATAGTTCCTTCCACCATTGCTCTTAAGTGAGACCAGGTGACTGCCTTCCACCCATGGCATATTAGCAAGGATGACATAAGCCAAGGTTTGAAATATGCTTGAGCTTGTTTCTGTGGTTCCTGCGAGGTCATAGGAATGTCCCTCAAGGGGCTGCTACCCCTTCAGCCTAAGCCCCAGAATGAACTCAGGGCAGCCAGCCTGCGACCTAGAGCTAAGTACTCCCTGGTCTGCAGTGCAACACAGAAGTGCCCACTGCAGCTGGCCTGGAGCAACCCATTTGCGGTCACCCCAAAGACCCATAACTAAATGATTGTCGGACACCCTACTGAGATTTAGGGGTGGGGGGTTGTCATACAGCAAACACTGGCCCATCTAGCATGTGGCAAATCTCTTAAATCCTACAATATGCTCGGATCACTTGTATCCTCCAGTGAGACATTGGCTCAGACATTCTCATTGGAGTATATGGATGTTCCACTATGAACACAGTTGAATATAAAGATGCAATGGGCTGTCTTTTCCCGTTTAGAAACAATGCTCTTTTAGTAATGATTTATTATACACATTTATATAGTTATTTCAACGGACTCCTGTGGATTTATCTTCAGACCACAGGAAACTTCTGTACTGCTTGCGGGATTTTGCAAATAAGTAACAGGGTTGTTCAATGGTAAAGAGCATAGGCTGTGGCATCAGACTGCCAGGGTCTGATGGCTTTGAACCCTGCCTCTGCCCCCTTCTATTTTAGCTTCTATGTGAACCCCTCTGCCTTTCAGTTTAACATAACTCTTCTACATCATCTGGATAATGAGAATCATAATAGTATCTACCTTACAGGAACAGGGAGAGAAAGAAATGCATTAGAAGAGGGCGAGGTATATACACTGAGTGGCCAGATTATTATGATCTCTGAACGCATAATAAGCTGGCTACTCAGTGTGTGTGTGTGTGTGTGTGTGTGTGTGTGTGTGTGTGTATATATATATATATATATATATATATATATATATATATATTAGAGGCCCAGTACATGCATTCATGCATGGGTAGAGTCTGGCCAGGGGGAAGGGACATGGGACATGGGCGGTTGGCCAGCCTGCCTGCTGGTAGAACTCCTGGTCAAGGGGACAATTTGCATATTAGCCTTTTATTATATAGAGAATATACACCAAGTGGCCAGCTTATTATGCATTCAGAGATCATAATAATCTGACCACTCAGTGTATTTATTCCATAATGATCATTATTATTTTAAAGTATAAAATGTTTGACCTGCTGAGCCTGTCAGTTCAGGAAAATGTAAGCAACTAGTGAGCTACTGTAAGTTTTTTTAGGGTGACTTAAATTTTTATATTTTATTATCCCATATAATAAAACCCTAATATGCAAATCGACTAAACTTGAAAACAGCGGAATGACAGGTCACTATGATGTGCACTGACCACGGGGCAGATGCTCAATGCAGGAGCTGACCCCAGCCCTGTGGGGCAGGGCTGGCAAGTGGGCATTGCCAGGCCAGCCAAGGCTGGTGCCAGCAAGGGACCCCTGATCGCCTGGCAGGTCAACTCCGCAGATAGGCCCTGATTGCCGGCCAGGCCTAGGGACCCTACCCATGCACGATTTCATGCTCCAGGGCTCTAGTTGGACATACTGTGCCTCAGGACAAGCACCAAAAAAAGGTCAACCACTTTCAACTCCCACACAGATGAATAGGTTTCCTTTTCACTCCTACCGCTGTCTCGCCACTTTGGACTCCGTCTGCCCAGCTTCCGATTTCATTAGCTGTAGATTGCACTTTAGTTCTCTGTGTGTGGTTACAGAGCTGGACACAGCTGAGAATAATATCCTCAAAATAAAAAAAAAAGATCTGTTGCTTTTTATGATAAAATAACACATATGGTTTATAAAAATACAATGCAGTCCATAGTATAGAAGAAAACATGTAAAAAATAAATCATCTGAGCGCCTCCTGCTGAGGGTTGAGCATTATTCATGTACACACAGAGCAAGAGTAAGGTACACAGTTGTGTGCATACACACACATATACCAGTATCATGTATCATGTACATATGTATAGTATTATATATGTGTATATGCCCATTCTCCTAAGTGCGAGCATATTGGCAGGCTGTTTTGGAATAGTGGGCTATTTTAACATCTCTGGTTGTCAGATTGTCCTGGAAGCTGCCTCACTATTTCAAGATTTTCAATTTCTTGCATTACTTCATGTTCCTTCCACCCCTCCTGGCCCCAGCTCTCCTTAGCGGCAGACACTAACACCTACAGCTAGACAATTTTGAGAAGAGTAGAACAAAGTGAAAACAGAGGTCAAGGAGTACTGTCTCCAGTCATTTTTATGAGGGAAAATGCTGCTCAAATCAACTGTGCCTCTCATAAAACTGACTCCACTGAGGTCCCCGGTGATTTCAGTGGCGTGACCAGATTTTCTATGCCAGGCAGCCCGGCCCTCAGACTAGAGGGCCGGTGACAATTCTCTGGTGTATGCCACTACTTAATATCTTGGAAGGAACTATATGCTGCTTCCTCCAGAATTTTTGATTCATGTCACTTGATTAAACAACAATATTGCCATCTGATTAAAAAACATAGGGCAAATATAAGAGCGTGTCGTATTAACCGGCAAGTGCTTTCCACATCAGAGTAGTTAGCACCTATGAGTCCAACAGTTATCCTGAAAACGTTTCTGTCTTTGACCAACATTCTGAATGTTAACCATTCATTTGCCTGAATTGGAATGATTGCCTGCATATTAACCAGCAGCAAAAGAGCGTCTCCCGTGTGATTTTTTTCAGAAGTCCATGTGTGAACACTGTCCTCTACAGCTTGGAAGGAATGTTGTCCCTCACGATGAGGGGACATGTTCTGGTTGCTCCCTCTCTCTTCCTCCCCAGAAAGGAGAGAGTTTATGCTCCTGCCTGAGTGACACCTACGCCAAGTGTCTGGATGGGTGGACAACTGAATCGCTTTGAGTTCCATGTTCTGGGTGTCACATGTTCAATTATTCAGGAAAGAATGATGACATCATTTGTGTGTTTTTTTTAATGAATTTGATGATGGGTGTTTTTTTTATTTTATTGATTTTTTTTTTTACAGAGAGGAAGGGAGATGGATAGAGAATTAGAAACACTGATGAGAGAGAAACATCCATCAGCTGCCTCCTGCACACTCCCTACTGGGGATGTGCCACAACCAAGATATATGCCCTTGACTGGTATTGAACCTGGGACCTTTTAATCAGCAGGCCGATGATCTATACACTGAGCCAAACCGGTTAGGGCATGATGATGGTTTAAAAATTATATATTGTTTATTGATTTCAGAGAGGAAGGGAGAGGGAGAGAGAGAGAAACATCAATGATGAGATAGAACCATCGATCGGCTGCCTCCTGCATGCCCCCTAGTGGGGATGGAGCCCATAACCCAACCATGTGCCCTGACCAGGCATTGAGCTACTGGCCTCTTGGTTCATGGGTCGATGCTCACCCCTGAGCCGCGGTGGCAGGGACTTGGGCTGCTCCAGAGAGCCCGATTCCTTGGAATGTGCAGCCAGGATAGATCCAGAGTCCCAGATGGGATGGGCTTGCTTTTTGCTGCTAGCATCCTTTGCTCACAGTGAACCGTGATCAGAAGAGGAGGCTGCGCTGGTGGGTTAGCCATGGTCTTCTCACCCGCACTCCACTCTCATTCGTCCCCAGGTGGCCCCTCGGAAGGCAAGCTGATCCCGGGCGATCAGATCGTCATGATCAACGATGAGTCAGTCAGCGCTGCGCCGAGGGAGCGGGTCATCGACCTGGTCAGGTGGGTGACAGGCGCCTGTGCGTGGTCCCCCTGAGAAGGCAGAGGATGGGCTGCCCGCAGTCCATTAGGGTGGAAACACCCTCTACACACACATGCACCTGGAACATGCCGATGGTGCTGAATTCTAGCATGAAAAGACACGTGCTCCGTAAACACAGAACACCCCCTCGCTCGCCCTGTGTGGTGCTAACATGCAGAGTGCACGCACTTGAGCTCAAAGTGGTTTTGAGTCCCGTCTCTCTGGCCAATTGTTGTTCCTGCCAAAATTGCTAACGCATTAACGGTCCATAATCCAGGAGCTCCAAATGCCATGCCTGGTTCAGTTTAAGCGATGAGTAATTTTACACACAGAATCCCACGGAAACAAAACCGTGTACGTCACTGATGTTTCAAACGCGACTGAGTAATTCATTGCTGAGGTTTAGAGTCACCAGCCAAAGGCAAAGGGATAATTGGGCCAAAGCTAGAACGGCTTAAAATGTGCTCGATTGATTGCTTTCATTTGATCGTCGGTGCACATAGCTCGTTAAGTGATATTCTTAATGGGCGCCAGGTCATATATTGTGTGTGATGTTCAAATGTTGGCCAAGCATCTCCTTGCAAACTTACTGGAGTTGCACTGTTGGGTGCATTTAGGGCAAAAGGGTTTTGACTTTTTGCAAACAGAGCTGTGGTCGGCAAATTCATGAGTCAACAGAGCCACATGTCAACAGTACAATGATTGAAATTTCTTTGGAGAGCCACATTTTTTTAAACTTAGGCTTCTTCTAACGCCACTTCTTCAACATAGACTCGCCCAGGCTGTGGTCTTTTGTGGAAGAGCCACACTCAAGGGGCCAAGAGCCACGGTTTGCCGCTCTGTGGACTAATGAGTTTGCCGACCACTGTCATACACTGCGCTTTACCTCTTTGCACACAATATGTCACAGTTGCCTCATCCTCACAGCTTCTACCTACACGGTAACATTTAGTCTAGTCCAGTGGTCGGCAAACTCGTTAGTCAACAGAGCGGCAAACCGTGGCTCGTGAGCCGTAGTTTGCCGACCACTGGCCTAGCCTGTTCAGGGATGCAATCATCAGAACCCTTTAACCCGAGAAGGGCCTCTCCTACCATTTCTGCTCTCTTATCACCAAAAGTCCTCCTGTGCTTGGGGCCAGGCATTTAGTGGAGCATCCGGGGTTTTGCAGAGGTGGTCCCCTCCCCAGCCTATTCGCCCCCTCTCCCCCTCCCCCTCCTACCCCCACCCCTGCTTCACAGAGCAGCGCTGGCTGGTCCGGCATCCTCGGAAGAAGCGGGGAGGGGAAGGAGGTGGAGAAGTAGTCATAGAAGAAGCTGACTTGTAAGATGACCAGCTATCCCAGTTTCAGCATGGAGACGCCTGTTTTTTGGGAAACCCTCAGTCCCAAGGCACTGAGTCGCCCTGTGTGAGTCCAGATGTCACAGTGAGCCTGCGCTGCTGGCCGCAGTCATGCCTGTCCTCTCTGGGCATCCCGATCTCCAATGTTGTTGGTACTGGGGCGGGGGGGGGAGCGGTTTACAGGGGACACCTGCTTGGGGATCAAAGTCTAGCTCCCACCTCCTTGCTGCCCAGGAATACAGGAAGCAGGAGTGGCTTTGTCTCCTTCTGCCTGTTCGTATTTGGAATCACTTTCCTGCTGAGGTGCACGGGGCTGTGAGCAGGGACGTACCCCATCCAGGGAGGCTCTGCGCCAGGCCGGGGGGCCGGCTGGCATCCTGCAGCGCCGTGTCTGGGCCTGATGGCAGGTCACACAGTCATTGAGTTCCCCCTGGGCCCACGCCTCTGTGATCCATCCTCTGGATTCCTGTGCTTTGGGGACGAGAGGAGAAATGAAATATCTGTGTTTGTGTGTGCTGTGACTGCGTCGCCTGCTGCAGGACAGAGACAGAGTAAAAGCTATCTCAAATGTCATCACTTCGCAGCGAGCCTTCTGGGGCCTGGAGAAAGGTTTTTTTTAAGTAAAAATTATGTTGTTTTTTATTATAGAGAGAGAGGGGTAGAGAGATAGAAACATCAATAATGAGAATCAGCAATCGGCTGCCTCCTGTACACCCTCTTCTGGGGATGGAGCCCGCAACCCGGGCCTGTGCCCTGACCGGGAATTGAACCGTGACCTTCTGGTTCATGGGTCGATGCTCAACCACTGAGCCCCAACGGCTGGGCAGAAAGAGTTTCTTTTGCTTCTGGTTTGCTGCGTTATGGAAGAAAACGGCATCTCTGTAAACAGAAGTCTTCATAGGACTTGATAGGTAAGAGAGCTCAACGAACATTCAAATAAATGAACCAGCTGAAAGTGGGGCAGTGATGAGAGCTTGCAGCCCGTCTTGCAGACCATGAGCTCACAATGCTTCTTGCCATTCTGAAGGGCTGGAAAAAATAAAAGACTATTTTGTGACACATGAAAATCCTATGAGTCAGGGGCATGTACCTAGGTTGCAGGCTCAATCCCCAGTCCGGTCGGGGCGCATGTGGGTCACAACCAATCCATGTGTCTCACACATACCCATCTTTCTCTCTCTCTGTCTCTCCCCCTCCCTTCCACTTTTTCTTAAAAACACACACAATAAATTAATGGAAAAATATCCTTGGGTAAGCATTAACAAGAAAGAGAGAGAGAGAGGGAGGGAGGGAGGGAGAGAGAGAGAGAGGGAGAGAGAGAGAGAGAGAGAGAGAGAGAGAGAGAGAGAGAGAGAGAAGAAGAAGAAGAAGAAGAAGAAGAAGAAGAAGAAGGAGAAGGAGAAGGAGAAGGAGAAGGAGAAGAAAAGGAAGGAAGGAAGGAAGGAAGGAAGGAAGGAAGGAAGGAAGGAAGAAAGGAAGGAGGAAGGGGAAGGAAGGAAGGAGGAAGGGGAAAGAAGGAAGGAAGGAAGGAAGGAAGGGAGGGAAGGAGGGAGAGAGGGAGGGAGGGAGAGAGGGAGGGAGGGAAGGAAGAATGAAAAAATCCTATGAAATTCAAATTCAGTGTCCATAAATAGAGTTTGATTAGATGCTTTCTCTACCATATCAGAGTTGAGTACTAGTGACAGACCTGTGGCAGGAAGACTGAAATAGTTATTATCTGGCCCTTTAGAGAAAAAGTTGGCCAAGCTCTGCTTTAGGAGATATTAAGGCAACTAATTGCATTTTTGTTGTTAGAAATATATTTTTATTGATTTCAGTGAGGATGGAAAAGGGAGAGATAGAGAGATTAAAACATCAGTGATGAGAGAATCATTGATCGGCTGCCTCTCTTCCCCCCACCCCCCTGCTATGGATGGAGCCCACAACCCAGCATGTGCCCTGACAGGGAATAGAACCATGACCTCCTGGTTCATAGGTTGACGCTCAACCACTGAGCAACACTGGCTGGTCTGATTGCATTTTCTTCAATTAAGCTAAATTTGGACTAAAACCCCAAATAATAGGTACAGTTGATTTCTCTCAAAATGGGCCTGTGATTAGGGCAAGATTCCCCCATGCTTGATAAAGAGACTATGTGATTTTAAAATGGATTGAAAGGAAAACAGGCATGCTTTTGAAACATCGCGAAATACTTCAGGTACATAAAACTCTCTATCCCTTTTCAAGACCTTATGTGTACTAACCTAGGAATTTTTCTCTTATAAATTAATGTCTTAACGGGCTCCTCAGCCAATATCTGTTTTAATGTCTATCCATTTTCTTAGCCACTAAGGGATTTCAGAAAAAATACTCACCATTTGAATAACACTGTAAAGTTCTCTCTTTAAAAATGAGCATCTCCAGCCCTAGCTAGTGTGTCTCAGTGGATAGAGTGTCGGCCTGCAGACTGAAGGGTCCCGGGTTTGATTCGGTCAAGAGCACATGCCTAGGTTGCAGGCTTGATCCCCAGTAGGGGGCATGTAGGGAGGCAGCCGATCCATGATTCTCTCTCATCATTGATGTTTCTCTCTCCCTCTTCCTCTCCCTTCCTCTCTGAAATCAATAAAAATGTATCTTTAAAGAAAATGGAATTGTGGGGTGTGGGCGCTAAAACTCAGGATTACCTTCGTGTGGCAGTCGGGGGCAGATTGGCAAGTTCAATAATTGCAAAATAAACCACGTAGAGGGGACCCGTTTAAAAATGAGATCTCGCATGTGTGTCTCAGTGGCTCCTCATCAGAATGATAATGGAAAGTTAAGTCAGATTGTGTTCCAGAGCTATTGTGTCTGTGAGAGAGTACATTAGGAAGGTCACCTTTCTGTCTCATTTCAGATGCGCTTAGATGCATGCCGGGGCTGCTTAGTATAATAACAAAGAACATCTGAGCATCCGCCGCATGAAATATGCATGATGATGTATGATATACTAGTGATAAGGCCTTCTTAGAGGAGACAGGCACGCAATCTGAGTGAAAACACAAACGAACAGGCCCTCGCTATACTGACAGTACAGATTCTTGTCTCACCAAATACACACTTGTCATGTACACGCTTTCTGACAATTGCAAATTAAAGAGCCTGGGGAGGAAGGGGGCGATGGTTCTGGAAAATGGAATGTGTTGGAAAACGTTCTGATGAGGAGAAAAGGGGATTTGATCCGTTGTTCAGAAAGGTTATACTGGCATATAACGGTGAAAGTAAGAAAAATGGCTTGACTCAGATTTTTGAGTGTCCCCTAGATTTTGTTAAAGACCGTCACTCACTCTTTCAATACATCTCTCCATTACTGAGCACGCCTTTATGCAACTCATGTATGGAACGTGAAGGTCGACAATTGAACCAGAGAAAATTGTAAACTGGGGCAAGTTTTTAATGATGTCATAGGGCTGACATTACTGAATGTCTTAACATCGGGTATTAAGAAGGAAGTTGGGCCCTGGCCAGGTAGCTCAGTTGGTTAGAGCATCATCCCAATATACCGAGGTTGCAGGTTTGATGCCCGGTTAGGGTACATACAAGAATCAACAAACGAATACATAAAGAAGTAGAATAACAAATCGATCTCTCCCTCTCTCTCCTTTTCTTTCTCTCTAAAATTAATAAATAAAAGAAAGAAATGCAAAAAGATAGTTATTGCCCTTAATTATTAATCTTTGAGAAGTATAAATTTATAAATTACTTACAGTAGCTGAAAAGACCAAAACAAATCTTTCTGAGCCTGTCGTCAGAACATGCTGAGTATGAAAGAATAAACCCTAAAATAATAATAATAATAATAATAATAATAATAATAATTAAAATAAATAATGATAAAGTAAAAGCCTTACTTCCTAGAGACTTGAGTAGAAGGGACTTGGGAGCTCCGAGGCAGAGGTTACTTTCCAAACAATACCCTGGGGGCGGGTTGGGGGCGGGGGAGGCAAGCATCTCAGGTCACAAACTCAGATGTGCAGGGACTGTATCCTCATCTCCCTCTTAACGATCATAATCCACATCCATCCTAGAATGTGGTCAGCTTATCCCACTTTGCATGCTGCTGACTACATTTAGGGGTACTTGTTTCGTGGGAGGAGGTGTTGGGAGAGGTGCATTACACCTCCTCTTTGGCCTTATCATCCATTTCACTAGGATTCACTTGATATCTTGGTGTCCTTCCTTGTTCACTACTGTCAACTGCCCTTACCCACTTCTCTGTCCTCTTGGGTGTACTTGACCTTTCTGAGCTGTACTGGGCATACGATCATCTCTCGGGCTAATTCCCTGGGGGATCAGAGACTGGCTGCAAGCTCTGCCAAGGTGCCCCCTCCACCGCCTGGGTGCACAGCTGGCCTATGGCACAGCTGGACTCCCTTTAGCTTCCCGTACAAAGAGCTTCATCCATGGGACTGGCTTCTTGCCAAATGAGGGGACCGGAAATGCCAATCCCCACATGCCTTTCCATCCCCTCCCCTTCTGCAGTGTGACGGACAAGCAGGAAGCTATGTGAGTAAGAGGCAGAGCCACCCTACAGGGAGGGTCTGGGTCCCTCCCTGGAGAAGGCCCTGGCAGAGAACTGCCCCCTAGTTAGGAGCACCCATCATAGACTTTGTGATAGACAAACTCCTGTCGTGACTAAACCTTTGTATAGCTTTGAGCTCCTTACAACAGCTGGTATTATCCTAACCCTGGTCCTTGTCATTAAGAAACATATGGGCCCTAGAAGGTTTGGCTCAGTGGACAGAGCATCGGCCTGCGAACTGAAGGGTCCCGGGTTCGATTCTGGTCAAGGGCATGTGCCTTGGTTGCGGGCACATCCCCAGTGGGGAGTGTACAGGAGGCTGCTGATGGATGTTTCTCTCTCACCGATGTTTCTAACTATCTCTCTCCCTTCCTCTCTGTAAAAGATCAATAAAATAGCCCTGACAGGTTTGGCTCAGTGGATAGAGTGTCAGCCTTCGGACTGAAGGGTCCCAGGTTCAATTCCAGTCAAGGGCATGTACCTTGGTTGTGGATGCAGCCCTAGTAGGAGATGTGCAAGAGGCAGCTGATCCATGTTTCTCTCTCATCGATGTTTCTCACTCTCTATCCCTCTCTCTTCCTCTCTGTAAAAAATCAATAAAAATAAATTTAAAATAAATAAGTAAATAAATAAATCAGAGTCCAGCTGCAGCCTCTCAGAATGGGGACTTGTCCGGAGGATGGAGAGATGCAATGAATCTCGGGGCAGAAGAGCGCTCACTGCTGGGTGCCTGGGAAACAGGAGGTTCGACCCCCTCTTCTCAGAAGCTGATCATCCACAAAGAATCAGTTGGAAACGCCTGTGCCTTCTTTCCTGATCAGAATCCCGGGAAGATCTCTGGACAGATCCTGTTTTACCATAACAGCAGCCTTCGTGCCTAATGCCATGTGAAGCGTGAAATTGTCAAGAAATAAACATTTGCAGGGAAAGCCCTGAAAGTACACTTAATGCTACCTGCCTTTATTTTACTTTATTATTTTTAAGCAAATGTAAATGAGCTGATGCCCTTTCCAACACTGTGCCAGCAGCAGGTCCATTGCTCATCTCAAGCATAAGCATAACGTGCTGACTTGAAGCTTGACACATCATATGTTCTGAGCATCTCCATCAGCATCATTCACTGTATTACCTCTTCTCTTCACTATCACCGCCCTCAGAGTTCTCAACCTCTTCCCATTACTTTAGACTTCACTCCAAGATTTCAAGGGAGGTGTTTGGCATGTGGTTTCAATTACCATTCTTGCCTGGCTGGTGTGGCTCAGTGGTTGAACATCAACCCTGGGACTGGAAGGTCACGGCTCGATTCCCCACCGGGGCACATGCCCGGGTTGTGGACTCCATCCCCAGTAAGGGAAATATGGACATGCAGGAGGCAGCCGATCGATATTGATGTTTCTCTCTCATCGATGTTTCTCTCTCTCTCTCCCTCTCCCTTCCTCTCTGCAATCAATAAAACCATTTTTTTAATTACCAGTCTGGAATTAACCTGCACCCTGGTGTTAATACCATGTTGGATCAGACACCCAGCATAACCAGAGTTACACCGAAGCCCACTCTAATTGCACATAAATTGAATAACCCTCTCTCCTCTGGGAAGATGCAGTGTTTACTGCCCTTTTGCGGTGGGTTTTAAGGGCCGCGTTTATGCCTCACATGCATCATTTCCATGTGAACTTATACATAAGCATCCTCCTTTCCTGCCTCAATCAGCATCCACACTTTGTCCCCTCCCTGTGCCCCCTGGTCATTAGGAGGCAGAGCGTGTGATCATGCAAAACAGAGCTGAACATGGGGGAGCGGGCATCCTGGACCTGCGGGGGTATCCAGCCAGCTCTGGCAGTGTGCACAGGTGCCACTCTACATTGGACATGGCTGTCCTTGGATGGAAGGCCCTTCAGCATCTGTGACCCCATCCGCTAAATCCTGGGGGCGCTCCCCAGTCCCTGGGGATGCTCCCACCCCATTGAGGACCATGGACACAATTGTTATGAAGCTTGCACGGTTTAAGTGCACTGTGATAAGTAGTAGGCTCAACTCTCCTTTTTCTCAAGAGGGTGCAACACACACACACACACACACACACACACACACACACACTCTGAGTGGCCAGATTATGATGAGCTCTGAATGCATAATAATCTGGCCACTCAATGTATATCCTATATAATAAAAGGCTAATATGCAAATTGTCCCCTCGACCAGGAGTTCGACCAGCAGGCAGGCCAGCCAACCGCCCATGTCCCCTTCCCCTGGCCAGGTTGGCCGGACCCCACCCATGCACGAATTCATGTACCAGGCCTCAAATAGATAGATAGATATAGATATAGATATAGATATATAGATGATAGATAGATAGATAGATAGATAGATAGATAGATAGATAGATAGATGATAGATACACACACACACAAACACACTGAGTGGCTAGATTATTATGCATTCAGAGATCATAATCTGGCCACTCTGCGCGTGCGCGCGCGTGTGTGTGTGTGTGTGTGTGTGAGTGTGTATGAAATGAACATTTGTCAAGAAATGAATATTTGCAGGAAAAGCCCTAAAAGTGCATGTAATGCTGCCTGCCTTTATTTTACTTTATTTTTAAGCAAATGTAAATGAACTGATGCCCTTTCCACACTGTGTAATAGAAAGATAGATAGATAGATAGATAGATAGATAGATAGATAGATAGATAGATAGATTGATTGATTTTTAGAGAGGAAGGGAAAGGGAGAGAGATAGAAACATCAATGATGAGAGGGAATCATTGAGTGGCTGCCTCCTGCACACCCCCTACTGGGAGGAGCCTGCAACGGAGGTACGTGCCCTTGACTGGAATTGAACTCAGGACCCTTTGGTCTGCAGGCTGATGCTCTATCCTCTGAGCCACACCTGCCATTTCTCACGAGGGTGGAATTTGTCAGCCCTGCAGATGGATGGTTCCCCAGTCGGTGAGGATCTTCTGAAATGGCAGAATATCCCTGAGATGCTAAGAGAGGAGGGAGGTGATGAAGCAAGTTCAGTACCCGTTCACAAGCAACAGAGCCGGGAGCAGGGAGGTACAGTTCTCAAGAGCAGAACCCTCTCTGCTGGGACCCAGATGGTGAGGTTGCAGGGACCCCCGTATTCACAAACTGAATGGTAAGGCAGTGGAGTTGTTATAAACAGGATCTATAACAATGAACTGCCTCATAAATCTGTAGGATGAGGCAGGAAGGGATTCTTTGAACAAGTAAGATGTAAAGAGATTTTGTACTCCCTTGCTACCCTTTTGCTACTTGTTTTTTTCATGCAAACAAACTTCTGGAAAAGGTACTTGAACTATTTTTTTAAGTTCTCCTCTGAGCCACATATATCAGATTGTAACACATCTTTGTAATTGGGGATAATTGGACTTCTTTCTAGCTAAGAAGCAGGATTAGCCCAGCCAGTGCTGCTCAGTGGTTGAGCATCGACCAGGAGGTCATGGTTCGATTCCTGGTCAGGGCACATGCCTGGATTGCAGGCTCGATCCAGTGTGGGGTGTGCAGGAGGCAGCCAATCAATGATGCTCTGTCGTCATTGATGTTCCTAGCTCTCTCCCTCTCTGAAAGCAAGAAAAATATATTAAAGAGAAAAAGAAGCAAGATGAGACAAGTGCAAGACTCTGTCCTAAATTAGTGAGTTCTTATCATCTGCCCACGGTCAGCTGAACAATACTTGATGAAGCCCGGAGGTCAAACCCTTGTCCTACGCCATGCTGCCACTTGGTGGCTAAGAGACCCTTAGACACTGAGCAGGACAGTCTGCTGGCCACTGGAGTGGTGTGAGCTGTGTGAGACCCCGGGACCCTGGCATGGCCAAGGCAAGAGGGAAACCTCCTAAGACACAGCTGAGAACTTGTGTCCCACCAGGCACCTGGACAAGAGTTCCGCGACGAGACTCATTTGGAGATACAAAGAAATGGCTTCTTTCTCACAACCAGTGTCATGGGGGAAGAATGCCAGACCACATGAGCTAGTCTCATGTTTTAATGTCCACAAAATGCAGAAGGAAGGAAAGCGGGCACTTTCTTTACTGCCATCTCTCTTCTCCCGGATGCTTTCTGATTCCACACACACACACGTGAGCTCATGTCTATCAGATTGGTCTAAATAAGATTATACTTTTTTAGGTTTTGTTTTTTGGTGAATCCTCACCCGACGAAATTTTTTCCATTAGTTTTTAGAGAGAGTGGAAGGGAGGGGGAGAGACAGACAGAAACATCGATGTGAGAGACATATGCATTGGTTGCCTCCTGCAAGGGTCCCAACCTAGGGCCAGGGATCCAGCCTGCAACCCAGGTACGTGCCCTTGACCGGAATCAAACCCGTGACCCTTCAGTGGGCGGACTGATGCTCTAGCCACTGAGCAAACCAGCCAGGGCAAGATTACACTTAACTTCCACATCTCTGCTTATTAGTATTCAGCTCATTTTAAATCTGTGTGTATGAAGTGTGCCAAGTTATATAGCACCAGTAGGTAAACATTAAAAATCAGTTAATAAGCCATTTGATAACCACTTAAAAGATTAAATATAGATTAATTTCCTCCATGCAGTGCATATGTTTAGACAGAAAAGTACAAAAAAAATTATAGCTCTTGTCATTCAGACAGAAGCAATTGTAACATATTATTATTCCAAATAAGATTTCACTTTGATTCCAACATGTTTGCTTTTCTGTATTCCGAGTATTTCCAACTTCAACAACTGAGACAAACTTCATTACCGCTTCTAGGTCAAATAATAAAGGACTCAGAAGACAAAAGAATCATTATTTTTCCTCTGTGTGAGAACTTATCATGGTTAAACACCCTCCTCTCCCTTTTAGCTCCTTGCTGCTGTTCCGTCTATATTTTTATGCACACAACAGTCTAAGCTCCGTGTCTAGTAAATGAGCTTGCTCTAGGGATTGAGCTTTCTTGGATTCTTAGAAGAAGAAGCTTGTCAGGACTGCATTTTCACCACTCGCTCTGACTCTACCGCTGGGCGCTAGCATTGATATGTGATGTTCAATCAAGGATATGAGAGGTGGAATACACTGTTACTCATTGAGCCCAATGAACAGTATCAGCTCACTGTGAATTCTGGAAATAATATGTGAGATGTTCTTTCTGATAGAGCACGTCAGGGTATCTGGGTAACTGGAAGCCTGCTAATTTCAAAACTGAATAGCCAAACACATTATTAGCAAAGGAGGCCTCTCTTGGGATTTATAATGGAAAATTCCAATTTTGGAGAAAACCTCCAAAAGTGTGAAAATGAAAAAAAAAAAAGCAAACACATGCACAGCCCTGGCTGGCTTGTTCAGTGGTTAGAGCATCGGCTGGTGGACCTAAGGGTCATGGATTTAATTTCCAGTCAAGGGCGTGTACCTAGGTTGCAGGTTCAATCCCCGGACCCGGGCAGGATGCGTGCTCGAGGCATCCAGTCAATGTGTCTCTCTCACACCAATGTTTCTCTCTCACTCCCCCTCCTCACTCCCTTCAACTCTCTCTCAAAAGATCAATGAAAAAAATATCCTTTGGTGAGAATTTCAAAGAAAAACACGTCCCTCAGCCCTTCATTTTCTGCATATAATATGTTTCCTAAGCACAGTGAGGTACTGGTTTCCATTATTTGACAAAGTAATACAGTATGTGGGAGGCCCTTAAAATGAACCTTTCACTGTAACTTGTTTCTTTTCTCCATAAAGCAAGTCCCTCTCCTGAGCCCTTAACTATACAGTATGTCTTAAAAGTAGCATAGCTGTGATTAGTAAGAGCCTTTCAGGCAGAAGTGAAACGTAATTCAAATGGGTGCAAGCAAACAGTGAGTATACTGGCTGGTGGGACTGCAAAGGAGGTGGGCGGACCTTGTCAGGCCTGAGGGGAGTTGGAAATCATTTTATTTTTTTAAATATATTTTTATTGATTTCAGAGAGGAAGGGAGAGAGAGAACATCAATGATGAGAAAGAATCATGGATTGGCTGCCTCCTGCATGCCCCCTACTGGGGATCAAGCCCACAACCAGATATGTTCCCAGACTGGGAATCGAACCATGACCTCCTGGTTCATATAGGTCAGTGGTCAGCAAACCATGGCTTGCGAGCCACATGTGGCTCTTTGGCCCCTTGAGTGTGGCTCTTCCACAAACTACCACAGCCTGGCAGAGTCTATTTTGAAGAAGAGGTGTTAGAAGAAGTTTAAGTTTAAACAATTTGGCTCTCAAAAGAAATTTCAAGCGTTGTATTGTTAATAATTGGCTCTGCTGACTAATGAGTTTGCCGACCGCTGATATAGGTCAACACTCAGCCACTGAGTGTTGGCTGGATGGCTGTTACTGTTTTTTTTAACTACTGTTTTTTATGTGCTCATGGATTTAGGTATATTTGATTCTGTAAATCCATTGATATTATTGTTGTTGAAACTCAATTTGTTGAATCTTTGGTAAGTGGGAGTCCATTCCTGAGGGCTGTTGAGTCCTCTTGATGTGACCCTAATAATCTCTGTTCATGTCCCGACTTCGTGCTAAGCTACTCAAGGGTCAGCTTGTGTATTTGCTGTTCCACATCTGGAACTAGTCATTTCTCCAAGGAGCCATAACTCCTTCTCGTGGGAAATGGTAGTTAGTAATGTGAATGCCAGCATGCTCAGCAAGAAGGACAGAACTAAGGTATTCACATATAGTTTTAAAAATATATATTTTATTGATTTTTTACAGAGAGGAAAGGAGAAGGATAGAGAGTTAGAAACATCGATGAGAGGAAAACATAGATCAGCTGCCTCCTACACATTCCCCACTGGGGATGTGCCCACAACCAAGCTGCATGCCCTTGACCGGAATCGAACCTGGGACCATTGAGTCTGAAGGCTGACGCTCTATCCACTGAGCCAAACCAGCCAGGGATCACATGCATTTTTTAAACATAAAATCCATCATGAGTTCATACCAGTATGTCTGATTCAAATTCAGGACAGAAAGATTTTATGTAACCTCGTCTATCTTACATCTTCATTTCCTTTTACTCAAACTATCCCAAATCTCAGTGACCCCATCATAATTTCTCAACTTTATCCCACACTAGTCTCAGCATGACAGCACTGTCACAAATAGCCCGATGACAGAACACATCTTAAAGCCTTTTTATTGCAGTTCTATCTGTCTTTATGGCGTATATTACAATGATGCTCAAAATGCTGTTTTAAAATCATTTGGGATCGTTCCTGTTCATGTCCTTCGGCCTCTAACTGGATTCAGGAGTTCGATAAATTTATTTTACTTACAATTGTTAAAGACAGCTCTTTTGTTTATGTGTAAAAAATATAATTTATTGATTTCAGAGAGGAAAGAGAGAGAGATAGAAACATCAATGAAGAGACTCATCCATCCACTGCCTCCTGCACGCCCCACATGGGGGATGGAGCCTGCAACCCAGGCATGTGCTCTGACTGGGAATCAAACCGTGATCTCCTGGCTCACAGGTTCATGCTCAACCACCGAGCCCCACCGACTGGGCCGAGCATTCTGCTTCTGAGGGATGTCTGTAGCCTGCTCTGCCTGGATGGGACTCCCCCACTTCTTGTGAGGCACTGTGGGCAATTCCAGGGTCTTTCTGGCCTCTGAGTCATCACACCTCCTCCCCCACCCCTCCGTTTCCTCCCACGCAGATGCTGTTGGTGGGTCGTCTCCACCAGCTCTCATTTGGGCTTTGCCACCACCTCGCTCAGCTGGAGCTGTCATCCGTGGGTTTCTGCCTTCGCTGGGCTGGTTGCTTTCTCTCTTTGTTTCTCAAGGATGTTCAAAAACGATTCCACCTAGTGCACACACAGTTTAGTAGCTACAGATTTTTATCCAAGTGTGTTATTCTGAAGAACTGTTTACTAGTATAAATATTCAGTATCTCCTCTGGTCCTGCAGCACTTCCATTTGAGTACTTCTCACGCATTCCCAGCAGACAAATATAGACACACTAGTGAATATAGACGCCCTTCGTGAATCTGCTTCAGGAGCTCGCCAGTAGCTCTCCGCCTGCTGCCCGCCCTCCTGTAGCTCCCTCCCTTCTGCCCCTCCTAGTAGCTTGCTGCCCTGCCCCCTCCTGTAGCTCTCCACTCCACCCTCCTGCTGATCCATATCCGGTCTTTATGTGGTGGCTCATTACACGTCACAGCGTAACGGTCATTTGCATATTACATCTTTATTATATAGAATGTTAATTCTCATGGGCTCAGGTGAAATCCTGCTTTCTTTTTTTGTTTGTTTTTTTTATAAAAAAAGAAATAGTCCCCTCATATGAAAAAATAAAGCCTAGTTATTCTGTTCAAAACAAAGTAGCCCCTTTCTCCAAGGACGTGAGCAGCGGCCCACTTTCTAGGATGCACGTGTAATTTGCTGAGTGATGTTTAAACGTTGAGAATTTGACATTTGTGGGCATCAAAGCCTAGTTTTTTGTTTTTTATTTTTGTTTGTTTGTTTTTGTAATATATTGACTTTTTACACAGAGGAAGGGAGAGGAATAGAGAGTTAGAAACATCGATGGAAGAGAAACATCGATCAGCTGCCTCCTGCACACCTCCTACTGGGGATGTGCCCACAACCAAGGTACATGCTCTTGACCGAAATCGAACCTGGGACCTTTCAGGCTGCGGGCCGACACTCTATCCACTGAGCCAAACCGGTTAGGGCCAAAGCCTAGTTTTTAAGAATGGACTCCCTGCAAAGCATCCATTCATAAAAGGGGGAGGGGGAAAAACATTCCATCCACCAATGGCATTGTCTCTGCCACCGTTGTGTTCATGTTGTATGTCCTTCCATGATCGATACATATGAGGGAAGTGTCCCTTTCACCTTTACTAGTGGACGAACACCTAAGGTTTTCATTTTCTTTTTATTTATTTTTTATAATCTTGTTGATTTCAGAGAGGGAGGGAGAGATAGAAACATCAATGATGAGAGAGAATCATGGGTCGGCTGCCTTCTGTACGCCCTGCACTGGGGATTGGGCCTGCAACCTGGGCCTGTGCCCTGACCAGGAATTGACCCGGTGACCTCTTGGTTCCTGGGTGGGTGCTCAACCGCTGAGCCACACCAGCTGGGGCATTCATCCTATGAATGAGGTTATATAGAGGCTCACCGAAGTGTAGCATTTTCCCAGAGGTGCACAGCCAGAGAGGCGCAGAGCCCAGAGTCAGGCCTGGCTGGCAAGTGACACAGCGTCTGAGAACCATTGTCTCGGGCCACATGGGAGCCAGGCAGCGCCACTGTTGACACAAGAAGGGGTTCGGGCCATGGCCATTGGAGAAGTGAACTTGGCCTTTTTCCTTTGCCTAAAGGATAGTGAAGAGATGAGGGAGGAGGGGAAGGTAGGCACCAGGCTTGTATCATCTAAACATGATGGTTCGATAGATCTTTTTCTTTCTTCCAAGTTTCATAAGCTGTACTTCAGAGGCACCAGGGTGGTATCTGCCCACCTCTGGATCGAAAAAGCAACAGAATCCAAGCTATTTTAGGCATCTGTCATGCTGTAATTGCCTCTTTGCTCGGCGAAATCTTTATGTAAGCCTAATGCAGATTGGCATTCATTCCTTTGAAAAGAACATTTCAAGTAATCCTTTTCAAAGAATGAGTCTTATAAGTGATCGTTATTTCAATATGTCCTGATAAAGAAAAAATGGTCCCAGTATGGCCTTCACATAGGAGGGTTGCCTGGTAACCTGGTCTGTTTCTTATTTATTTGCAAGTTCCAAGTACTTGGAGTTTCTCTTCCCACTCTTTCGAGCTCAGAAATTGTTGAATGGCATTGACTTAAACTTGTCCCGGAAGCTGCACACGCCTATGTGTACCTTCCACAAAAGTTTACTAAGCCTGGCTGGTGTGGCTCAGTGGTTGAGCATCGACCTATGAACCAGGAGGTCGCGGTTCGATTCCCAGTCAGGGCACAGGCCTGGGTTGTGAGCTCCATCCTCAGTGTGGGGCGTGCAGGAGGCAGCCGCTCCATGATTTTCTCTCATCATTGATGTTTCTCTCTCTCTCTCCTGCTCCTTTCTTCTCTGAATATCAATAAAAAAACTATTTTGAAAGGAAGTTTACCCAGATCATGCCCATTGAGAATGAGACTGAAGTGGTGGTTTACAGCGAGAATACCAGTTGTCCTCCTTAAGCACTGGTTCACTATCTTAGCTTTGGCTCCAAGAACCTGGCCCTCAGGTGAGGATCCCTGTGCAAGTGACTTAACACAGCCGCCATGCCAGGCAAGTGCCATGTGGGTAACTTTGGTGCAATCCACAGCGGGGTCTGATCGCTTCTAGGTGTTACCTGCTGGGGGTCCCATCAGAGGCAGGAGATGGAGCGTTTGTACTCCTCCACCGCCTCAGGACAGTCACTGGTTAGGGACTGCCTCTGGGGATGTCAATTCGCAAGGACTTGATGTCACATTGCCCTCTCCATGGTTTCAGGCAATGACAGATACAGTAGCCTGAGGGTATTTTTTAAAATATATATATATATATATATTATTGATTTTTTTATAGAGAGGAAGGGAGAGGGATAGAGAGTTAGAAACATCGATAAGAGAGAAACATCGATCAGCTGCCTCCTGCACACCCACTACTGGGGATGTGCCCGCAGCCAAGGTACGTGGCTTCACAGGAGTCAAACCTGGGACCTTTCAGTCTGCAGGCTGCCGCTCTATCCACTGAGCCATACCAGTTTCAGGGGGGTTTGTTTTTTCAAATATATTTTTATTGATTTCAGAGAGGAAGGGAGAGGGAGAGAGAGATAGAAATATCAATGATGAGAGAGAACCAGTAATTGGCTGCCTCCTGCACACCCTTTACTGGGGATCGAGCCCACAACCCGGGCATGTGCCCTGCCCTGCACTCCACCTCTGACCTTCTAGTTTATAGTTCTACACTCAACCAGTGAGCCACGCCAGTAGACCGTCAGTGGCTACTTTGATGCTACAACTACAGAGTTAGAATAGTAGCAAGAGATTGTCTGGCCCCTTTCTATTAAGGGCCAGATAGCAAATATATCTGGCCCTTAATAGGAAAAAAAAACATTGACCCCCTGGTCTAGACCAAGTAAAGAAGTCTGAATGTTATTCTGGGAAAGAGAGAGAACCATTGGCGGGTTGAAGCAGCGCAGTGAAATAACCCAACTCACATGGTCAAGTACACCGCGTGGAGAGGGGAACCTGGAGGCAAGTGTGGAAACAGAGAAGCCATTAGACGTTCTGGAAGGAATCCAGGTGAGAAGTAACAGCTAGGAGACGGGACCCCAGGAGTCCTGGGATGGAGCGAAGTGTCGGAGAGGGCGAGTCGGCAGAATTCGGCGGTGTAGTTGGTGCAGAGTTGAAGAGACGCCGTCAGGTGTCTAGCCTGAGCGCTGGTGGGAGGTGGTGACATGAGCCAACAGCAGCTGGCAGAAATTACTGAGTTGAGTAATAAGGTCAGGTTGCTCAGCATTCTCTGTTCTTGAGTCATGGAGTCTGCATTGGAAACCAAATCATCACGATTTTAATATATATATATATATATATATATATATATATATATATATATATATATATATATATAGTTGATTTTTACAGAGAGAAAGGGAAAGGGATAGAAAGCCAGAAACATCCATGAGAAACATCCATCAGCTGCCTCTTGCACACCGCCTACTGGGGATGTGCCCGCAACCAAGGTGCATGCCCTTGACTGGAATCGAACCCTGGACCTTTCAGTCTGCAGGCCGACTGAGCAAACTGGTTTCAGCCATCACGATTTTTTGGTAAACAATGTGGCCTGCTATAGAAATCATCAGATGGGTTTAACTCTCAATTGAACTATTGCCTGTGACACAAAACGAGAAACAGGGAATCTGCTCGCTACCAGTTTTTGGAGCAGGTGTGTCATTGGTCCACAAAGCAATGGTCAGAGCAGCCCCAGCTGGTGTTGCTCAGTGGGTAGTGTTGGCCTGCAGACAAAAGGGTCCCGGGTTTGATTCTGGTCAAGGGCACGTATCTTGGTTACAGGCTCCTCCCCGGCCCAGGTCCTGCTCAGGGCTCATGCAGGAGGCAACCAATCGGTGTGTTTCTCTCACATCAATGTTCCTCTCTGTCTCTCCCTCTCTCTTCCATCCTCTCTACAAGTCAATGGAAAAACCTCCTCTGGCCGAAACCTGTTTGGCTCAATGGACAGAGCGTCGCCCTGTGGACTCAAGGGTCCCGGGTTCGATTCCGGTCAAGGGCATGTACCGTGGTTGCAGGCACATCCCCAGTAGGGGGTGTGCAGGAGGCAGCTGATGGATGTTTCTCTCTCATCGATGTTTCTGACTCTGTATCCCTCTCCCTTCCTCTGTGTAAAAAGTCAATAAAATATATTTTTAAAAAAGAAAAACATCCTCTGGTGAGGATAAACAAAACAAACAACCAAAAAAGAAATGGTCAGAGTGATCGCTTTTCGGCAGATATGCATCTGGTTGTGTAGCCTTGTTTTTATGTTTGACGAGTTTACATAAATCTATATTATATACTGTATAAGTATGAGCTCATCTCAAGCTTCATTATTAAAATAAAATCAGACCATTGACTAAAATTTCTCGGATGTTAATTAAATATGTAGCCATATACATTATGCAGAGAGCCTCTTTGAGGACATACAATATAGGGCAGTGGTAGGCAAACTGCGGCTTATGAGCCACATGCAGCCCTGTGGCCCCTTGAGTGTGGCTTTTCCACAAAATACCACGGCCTGGCGAGTCTGTTTTGAAAAAGTGGTGTTAGAAGAAGTTGAAGTTTAAAAAATGTGGCTCTCCAAAGAAATGTCAATTGTTGTACTGTTGCTGTTTGGCTCTGGTGACTAATGAGTTTGCCGACCACTGATATAGGGTTCAAAATAATTGCGGGGCTCTTGTGGTCACCATAACATTTATTTTTCCTGGGGCAGGTGCAGGGGACTCAGCCACCAGCATTTCTTAGGTCCTTGTTGGAAAGCAGGGGATTCTGCCCTGGCTGGTGTGGCTCAGTGGATGGAGCATCCTCCTGTGGATTGAAGGGCTCCAGGTTCGATTCCAGTCAAGGGCACATGCCTGGGTTGCAGGCTTGTTCCCCATTAGGGGGGCATGCAGGAGGCAGCCGATCAATGATTCTTATCATTGATGTTTCTCTCTCTCCTTCCCTCTCTGAAATCAATAAGAATATGTGTGTGTGTTGTTTCGTGTTTTACACCCTATTGCAAAGTAGCCTTCTGATTAAAAAATAAAACCAAAAAACATGTGCCCGCAGGTAGTCGAGCATCTGTTTCTCGCTTTGTTACCCCTTGTTCCCTCTTTTCTATGAGAGGCAGAGGCCCTTCAGCTGCCCCTGCAGAGCTGCCCCTGCATTGGAAAGGTCGCCGTGGGCACCATAGGGCTAGAGGCAGATGGTTCGATGTGGGAAGACTTCAAAGGAGGAACTCCTGGAGAGGACTGTGAGGAGAGAGGGTTGTTAAAGAAACAGGCACAGGAAGCTTTAGGGACAGGAAGCTTTTGATGTGGGGCCAAGCAGCTTGATTAAGGCAAGGGACTTGTCAGCTGAAAGGGTAAGGGCTTTGGGTGTCTGGGAGGAAGCATGTAATTGGAGGTCTGGTCCAGCATCTGCAGCTCCCTGATGAGAACATAGCCGGCTGGACAGTGGGAAGGGCTGCCCAGACCCATTTGCAGCCAGCAAGGACATCCTTGCTCCAATGGCCATAGAGTAGCCACCCCAGAAGGACAGGGCTTCCTTTCTGTTCTGTTCACTGGTGCATCCTCATAGCCTAGAGCAGTCTTTGACGCCTAGTAGGGGCTTGTCACACATCTGTGGAATGAATCTCAGTGGTCTTTCCAGTTGACATATAAGTGGAGATCAGTGGTAAACTATTGGGAGTGTCACCTGTTGGGAGAAAAGGATGAAGAAGTTTCCTGGAATGTGAGATGCCATCGGAGAGCATAGTGTTTTGGGAATGGAAGCAGCATGATCGACATAATACCTCAGTAAGATGGTTCAAATTGCTTCCAAACAGACCAGAGAGAAAGGAGATGGGAGGCAGTCCAGTTCTTGATTTAAAAAAAGAAAGAAGAAGGAGAAGGAGAAGGGGAAGGGGAAGGGGAAGGGGAAGGGGAAGGGGAAGGGGAAGGGGAAGGGGAAGGGGAAGGGAAGGGAAGGGAAAGGGAAGGGAAAGGGGAAGGGGAAGAGAAGGGGAAAGGAAGGGGAAGGGAAGGGGAAGGAGAAGGGGAAGGAGAAGGGGAAGAAGGGAAGGGGAAGGGAAGGGGAAGGGAAGGGAAGGGGAAGGGAAGGGGAAGGGAAGGAAAGAAGGAAGAAAGAAAGGAAAACAAAACGATTTTCCGCAAATATGGTTAGTGAATGAATTAATTTGAAAACCGTTAGAGTAATGCCTGTCATGAATGCCATAAGCCTCACAGTGTCATCTCACCTGACAAAGTCAGACATATCCATGGAGTCCAAGATAGGAATTTAACTTAAAAAAAAAAAAAACTGATCACCCTCGTCTTCTGAAATGTTCAGTTTAAAGCAACAATTACAGTATGGTGGTTACCAGAGGAACAGGGATTTGGGGAGGTAGAAGAAGGTAAAGGTGGGGGGTAAATGGTGACGGACAGGGACTTGATTTGGATTGGTGAACACACAGTACAGTATACACATGATGATTATAGAATGGTACATCTGAAACCTATGTAATTTTATTAACCAACTAGAGGCCAAGTGCACGGATTCGTGCACCAGTAGGGCCCCTCAGCCTGGTCTGCACCCTCTCACAAACCAGGACCCCTTGGGGAATATCAGAGGCCTGGTGCATGGATTCAGCCCAATCCCCACAGGCCAGTGTGCACCATAGCTACTGGTCAAACAGTCACTCAGGCCGTTTATATATATATATATAGACTAGAGGCCCGGTGCATGAAATTCATGCATGGGAGGAGGGGGGTTATCCCTCACCCCAGCCTGCACTCTCTCCAATCTGGGACCCCTCAAGGGATGTCTGACTGCCCGTCAACTTACCGGTAAGATCGGGCCTAAACGGGTAGTTGGACATCCTTCTCACAATCCCGGACTGCTTGCTCCAAACTCCTCACCTGCCTGCCCCCCTGATTGCCCCTAATCACTTCTGCCTGCCAGCCTGATCACCCCCTAACCACTACCCTGCCAGCCTAATTGGTGTCTAACTGCTCCCCTGCCAGCCTGTTTGCCCCCAACTTCCCTCCTCGGCCAGCCTGGTCACCCCTAACTGCCCTCCCCTGCAGGCTTGATCACCCCCAACTGCCCTCCCTTGCAGGCCTGGAACATCCCAATGGCCCTCCCCTGCTGGCCATCTTGTGGCAGCCATCTTGTGTCCACATGGATGCAGGATCTTTGACCACATGGGGGCAGCCCTCTTGTGTGTTGGAATGATGGTCAATCTGCATATTACTCTTTTATTAGATAGGATGACACCTCAGTAAATTCAATTTTACTTTTTTAAAATGCATTTTTATTGATAGCAGAGAGGAAGGTAGAGGAAGATAGAAATAGCAACATCATTGATGAGAGAGAATCATTGATCGCCTGCCTCCTGCACGCCCCCTACTGGGGATTGAGCTCGCAACCTGGGCACTGTGACCTCCTGGCTCATAGGATGACCATCAACCACTGAGCCATGCTGGCTGGGCTCAGTAAACTCATTTTTTAAAAATCAGACTGGCCTTTGCATGTTAA
Source organism: Antrozous pallidus (assembly GCA_027563665.1). Classification (NCBI taxonomy): domain Eukaryota; kingdom Metazoa; phylum Chordata; class Mammalia; order Chiroptera; family Vespertilionidae; genus Antrozous; species Antrozous pallidus. The sequence continues at coordinate 139,663,636 of CM050509.1, read as the reverse complement.
TTCTCCCAGAGCAGGTGGTATCAGTCAGCCCTGGAACCAGACTGGGAGTGGCCTGGGGAAAATATTCTTTGTGGGTGCTAACACACCATGCATAATGATGCACGTGAAGGCAATAGCCATGTGGACAAGATGTAGAGGATGCTCTGAACACACGAACATGCAATCTAGACATTTCCTGGACAAGAGCAAAAGGGTGGGGAGGTCACACATTCATCCCACCTCCTATATAGCTAGCTATGTGGCTAGGTAGGTGACGGTTACTCAAGCAAATGCAATGGCCAGGGAGTCAGTCTCTCTCTCTCTCCCCCTCCCTCCCTCCTCTTTGAATGCTTTTCTCTCCCTTTCTCCTTCCTCAGTCCCTGTTCTCAGCCACCCACTACGATTTCTTTCTTTTTTTTTTTTTTTTTGCAGTCTTCAAGGGAAAAGAATGAAAAGCAAAAGAACTTGAATTTACATAATACCTTTCTCCCAAGACACTCAAAGAAGTTCACCCATCTATAATTTGTTCTCACAACAGTACTCCAAAGAAGACTGTTATTATTTTCATTATTGTCATTTCCATTTTGCAGTCACATTGCTTACTGCTGAGACCTTTAGCTAACATCTCATTTCTCTTTTCTCCCTTTGGCATCTAAAGAAGCTTTATTCGTTTCTGTTAATATTGTTATTATTAACGCCAACACATTCAGCCGTTGATTAGTAACATAGATTAGGCACTTGTTATAGCTTAGGAATCCTACGAAGAATTTTACAAGCATTATGTCACTTAATAGAATAACCCAGTTAGATAAGTGCTGTTATTTTCTCTTTACAAATAAAGAACCTGCAACTTAGAAAGACTGAGTATCTTGTCCCCAAGGCCAAGGCCAGGGAGTGGAGAGCAGGAATTGGAAACCAGATTGCTGGGCTCCAAGGGCCCATGTGATAATATACAATACTAGAGACCTGGTGCACAGATTTGTGCACTGGTAGGGTCCCTCAGCATGGCCTGTGGGGATTGGGCCAAAACCAGCAGTGCAATACCACCTGCTGCTCCCACTTATCCCGGCCCCGCTGTGCTCGCTGCAGGCTCAGGACCAGTCAGTCCCCAGCGGTGCTTACCAACCATGAGCCCTGCATCTGGTGCCGGTCGGTCAGCTGAGCAGCGCTCCCACTGTGGGAGTGCACTGACTACCAAGGGGCAGCTCCTGCATTGAGCATCTGCCCCCTGGTGGTCACTGCGCATCATAGCTTGGTCACTTAGGCTTTTATAGAGAGAGATTATGTCGCTCCCCAAATATCAGTGGCCACCATTATTTGTTGACTTACTGCTAAATGGGAATGGTTGAATAACTGACCTAATATCGTAGAGAGAAGTAGAAACAGAATTCAGCATCTCTTTGACTCCAAAGATTAAGATCCTTCTACCACAGTTGTACTCTGAAAGCAAAGTCACTTAAAAGGTTTTTCTGTGGCTAAGGGATTTGGAACCAATTAAAATTATGGTGCTGGCCCTAGCCGGTTTGGCTCAGTGGATAGAGCATCAGCCAGTGGACTGAAAGGTCCCAGGTTTGATTCCAGTCAAGGGCATGTACCTTGATTGCAGCTGAATCCCTGGCCCTGGTCCGGGTGCATGCAGGAGGCAACCAATCAATGTGTCTCTCTCATATTGATATTTCTCTCTGTGTGTCTCTCCCCCCTCCTTCCACTCTCTAAAAATCAATGGAAAAATATCCTTGGGTGAGGACAAACAACAACAACAAAAGGCTTCAACTGATAGCCCCCATTTGTGGTCCTGCCACACATCCACTACAGTCTCTGGCCCTCTGTTCAGTGTTTTCATTTAAAACCATATGGAATCCCTGTATTGTGAGAGCATGCTGGACTGAGGAACAGGGGTGAAGGAAGAGCTGAGAGAGAGCCCATCCATCATAAATATCTTCTGAACTAAGAGGGGAAAAGCAAGTACCTGTCAAGGCAAATCGATTTGAATTGAATAAGAATGTGATTTTTTTTAAAAAAAGAATCAACTCAGGATGTGAACTATTCTTTCTAACAGCTTCAACTTGGCAGATGACACTACCTGTCTCTTTCTAATCTCTTCCAGTCTTTCAGTCTCCAAATTTGTGTTGGCTTCAAGTTTTTTTTAATGTTTGAAAGTTGTTCCTAGCTCGTTGAGTTCCTCCTGTCATTGCACATGCCCCGACAGCAGTGTCACCGTGGGAATGATCCAGGAATGGCACCAGCCACTTGCAAAGGGTCTCTTTTCATTGCTGCCACCATCCCATCCTTCTATGGCCTACTACCTCATTTATTTTTAACCTGGAGAGATTTGATTTGGCAGGTGTTGAATCTGACATTTCCCCCTCATCCTTCTTCTCCTACTCATAATCAATGTTAAACCAAATTCTCATTCTTCTCTCTCTCAAATGCCTGCCCTTCATTTAGACAGAAGCTGTATCAGTCAGCTGTTGCTTCATAACAAATAACCCTAAGATCTCAGTGGCTAATACCAACAAGCATTTCTTTTTTATTATTATTATTGTGGTAAAATATATATAACATGAAACTTGCCACTTGCCATTCATTCCCTTAAGCATTACCACTACCTGTTTCCAACACAGTGGTCGGCAAACTCGTTAGTCAACAGAGCCAAATATCAACAGTACAACGATTGAAATTTCTTTTGAGAGCCACATTTTTTAAACTTAAACTTCTTCTAATGCCACTTCTTCAAAAATAGACTTGCCCAGGCCGTGGTTTTTGTGGAAGAGCTATGCTCAGGGGGCCAAAGAGCCGCATGTGGCTCGCGAGCCACAGTTTGCTGACCACTATTCTAACACTCTCTCATCCTCCAAAACTGAAACTCTGTATCCATTAAGAGAAAATTCTGATCCTTCCTCCACCCCTCCCCTGGTCACCACTAATCTTTCTGTGTCTATGAATCAGCCTATTCCAGATATCTTACCTAATAATAGACAAACATGTAAATTGAGTGTACTTCTGCTACAACCATAGCCAACCAGAGTGAGTATGTAAATTAACCCAACAAAGATGGTGGTTAATTTGCATACATAGGCACCTAGCACCTGTGCCTGTGTTCTGGGAACATCCTGGCACTCAGGTCACTGTGAGGTAAGCCATCAGAGCCCAGGGGTTAGGGGCGGAGCCAGCTATCTGAGGGGTCTGAGGGTACCCTGCCCAGGCTGAAAGCCTCAGCCAGCGGCTTTCGGCCTGGGCAGATCGGGGCTGGGGTGGAACCTGCGATCTCTCGATCACAGGGCGCCAGGGGTCCCCTGGCCGAGGTCCCCTGCCCAAGACTAAAAGCCTCTGAGGGCTCCCAGTATGTGAGAGAGGAAAGGTTGGGCTGAGGTACCACCCACCCCCAGTGCATGAATTTTGTGCATCAGGCTCCCAGTTTCATATAAATGGAATCATATAATAATTGAATTTTTTTATTGATTTCAGAGAGGAAGGGAGAGAGAGACAGAAATATCAATGATGAGAGAGAACCATGGACCAACTGCCTCCTCCATGCCCCACACTGCAGATGGAGCCCGCCACCCAGGAATGGAACCGTGACCTCCTGGTTCATAGGTCGACGCTCAACCACTGAGGCACACCAGCCAGGCCAATATTTGTCTTTTCTGTCTGGAAATAAGCATGCCTTCCTCATGCGTCTAAAAACCGGTTGGGATGGCTCTGCTGATCTCATTGGGACTTGCCTGAAAGCTGAAGATAAGGCTCACAGCCACTCCACAGGTCTGTCATCCTCTTTGGGCCAGAATGCTAGCCATGGTGAGCTTCACATGGCAACACAAAGCCGGCTGGGCAAGCAGGAACACACCAGGCTACTCACACAGCCAGCTCTCCTCTGTACCTCTTCCGTTGGCCAAAGTCAGTCATTGTCCGGGTCCAAAGGCTAGGGTCGGGCAAGTAGCAGCCTGCACTTTCTGGCCATTCGACTTTTTGCAAATGCTGTAGACTATCTGAGCCTCATTTCCTCATCAGTAAAAGTGGGATAACGGTGCTGTGTAGCTCTAGGGTGTTGTGATTATTACTGAAATGCTCTACCTTTGCAGTATAAAATAGAGGTGATATTATTGTCATTCTTAAAATATAAAGAATAAAAAAGCGCCCTACCTAGTTTGGCTCAGTGGATAGAGCATCGGCCTTCAGACTGAAGGGCCCCAGGTTCAATTCTGGTCAAGGGCACATGTCCAGTTTGTGGGGTTGATCCCCAGTGTAGGGGGTGTGCAGGAAGCAGCCTATCAATGATTCTTTCTCATCATTGGTGTTTCAATCTCTCTATATATAACCAAATCCAATAAAACTTTTATCTTTGCTTTTAATTGAGGAAAATAAATTCAAGTTGGAAGAGAATGTTGCACACCTTTATGGAAATTCAGAATGTGCTTTAGAATTGCAGACAGAGGCCAGTTGCAATTGGATGAACCAGTAGCAAGCATCCTGTCCATGGGTTTTTCTACTTGCTTCTTGTAGTGGATCTCTTTCTTCAACAGAACCCTAGCCCCCATCCCAGAGCACAGAGCAGTGGGGGTTCTGGTTGAAGGGACACAGGGGTGTCCAGGGCCTCACCCTCTCGGAAGAGGTGAGAAGCATTCCATGGACCACAATGGGAAAACCACTAATTTAGTCCAAGCGCCTTCCTCTTCTAGGTGAAGATGAAACCCAGTGGGGTGATGTGGTTTCCGCCAAACTGTACGAGAAACAGAAGCTTCTTTAAGTACTAATGATGCGCCCAACACTAAGAGGGGTTACCAGGGCTGCCCCAATGCCACTCTGGTGTCTTCTACACTGAGTGGCCAGATTATGATGATTTCTGAACGCACAATGATCTGGCCATTCTATGTGTGTGTGTGTGTGTGTGTGTGTGTGTGTGTGTGTGTGTGTGTGTGTGTATTAGAAGCCCGGTGCATGAATTCATGCATGCGTGGGGTCCGGACAGCCTGGCCCTGGGGAGGGGATGTAGGTGGGTGGCCGGCCTGCCTGCTAGTCAAATCCCTGGTTGAGGGGGCAATTTGCATATTAGCCTTTTATTATACAGGATATACACTGAGTGGCCGATTATTATGCGTTCAGAGATCATAATGATCTGGCCACTCAGTGTATATTGATCATTTGTTCAGCATGATGCCTTTCAGTTATAAGAGCACTTGTCTCCACATGCACTCAAGAATGTGTGTTTAGATGGGCCACCATGTATGAATGGGCTGCAACCTGTTCCATTAGCCAGCAGAATAAAAGCAGCTCAGTCGGACACTAAGAGTGAAAGGAAAAGGTAAAGGAAGGCTATTGGGGTTCACTGATTTAAAGAGATACACACATCACAAGATCAGGAAGGAATGACACAGCTTGATGTGTTGACCATGTTTGATGTTTGGCTATTTGCTAGCCATTTCCATTCTCTCTGGCTAATGATTTCAATATCTGTTAGGAGTGATACAGTGGATAATTACAAGCTGTTCAGAGTGTTGGGAAGGTCAACAAGAGGAAGCATTAAACCTCCATTCCATGCAGTGCTGTGGCCACTTCTCTAAAAATGAAGGCCTTTGTCAGCAGTTGACCAGGCTGGCTCTGTGCCATGGCTGGTTATCAGTCGCAAGAAGCTTTAGCTTCATTGCTGAAATGGATTTTATTTTATTATTAATACTAGAGGCCTGGTGCACTATATTTGTACACTGAGGGGGGCGGTCCTTCAGTCTGGCCTGCACCTTCCTGAAGTCTGGGAGCCCTCGGAGGATGTCTGACTGATATCCTTAGTGCTACCGTGGAGACAGGAGATGCTCCCGCCACTGTTGCTGCGCTCACCAGCCATAAGCCCAGCTTCTGGCTGAGCGGCGCTCCCTCTTCGGGAGTGCACTGACCACCAGGGGACAGCTCCTGCGTTAAGCGTCTGCCCCCTGGTGGTCAGTGTGTGTCATAGCAGCCAGTCATTCTGCCATTTGGTCAGTTTTTATATTATCCTTTTATTATATAGGATATTTTTATTGATTTCAGAGAAGACGGGAGAGAGAGAGATAGAAACATCAATGATGAGAAAGATTCATTATGCAGCTGCCTCCTGCACGCCCCCTACTGGAGACAGAGCCCACAACCTGTATTTGCCCTTGACTTGAATCGAACTCTGGACCCTTCAGTCCCCAGGCCGATGCTCTATCCACTGAGCCAAACCACCTAGGGCTTCCTGAAAAGGATTTTAATACCAGTAACCTTATTAGAATCTGAGCTGCTTCCTCACATGACTTTGCTTGTTGTAACAGAATCACATCCAATGAAATTTAAAAATTGGACACAAACCATGACCTGCAGCCACTGATGCTGGATTTCCAAAATGTTTCCAAGGACTCTCCATCACAAAAGGATAAGAAAAGACTTTTGTTAAAGGCATGAAGAGAGAGGAATTTCAGGCAAATTTGATAGGAGTCGCTTAGTGTATCTTCGACTATATTTTCCCCTGCAGGTCAGCATGTGACTCAGGGATTAAAACGATGTGTGTAACAAACTCAACCATTTAAAAAATATTGGCACGGCAATATTTCAAAAGAGGAGAATTCACTTGGAATTTATTATGAAATAATACTTCTCTAAATGTGCTTCTAACTGGATTTTTGAAGTCTCTAGCTGTTTGGGGCATTCATAAAAAGAAGTGATCTGATTACTTGAATGTGGCATCATCCATTATCGATTCTAATTTTTCTGGTGAAGCTATTTGAAAACAGTTTAGATCTTCTTTTCCTCCTAGGATCTTAGGGCTCGGGGTTCTAAGGGATACGAAACATTATGAAGTTAATTTTTCTTGTCTGGCAGGTTATAATCAAATAATTATAGGTGAGAGAAAGCAGAAAAAAAGGCATGCTGACAGTCTACATGATAAATAACATTAAAATATTGTATATCAATTTAAATAACTTCATTTATTCATTCAATGGTAACATTAAAAATCAGTCTAGTTTATGTTTCAAGCAATTTGCTGAGAATTACTGTAGACACAAAGACTTGTTAATGCCATAAATATAATAGACATTTTGAAGAATGCTTTCAAATTAACAAGGTATACTAAGCCATGCTTCTTTCTGAGGTTCTTGACAAAAAAAATCTGTGTGGTAAATTCACGGTTGGATACTACTCGAGATATATTTTAATTGGTGATGACTCTCTCTGTTGGTCTGGCAGACAGAATTTAAGATGGTCCCCGATGATCCTTGCTTCCTGATAGCCATGGCTTTGCATAGTCCCCTCTCAGTATGGGTGGGGTCTATGATTTGCCTCTAACCAACAGAATACAGCAAAGGTGATGGGGTGTCCCTTCCATGATTATGTTACATACATTGAAGCCTACAGCTTGCCACAGGACTCTCTCTTTTGCTGGTTTGAAAAAAATACATTTTAATGGATTTCAGAGAGAAGAAGGGAGAGAGAGAGAGAGAAACATCAATGATGAGAGCGGATCACGGATCCACTACCTCCTACACTCCCCCTTTTGGGCATCGAGCCTGCAATCCGGGCATGTGCACTAACCGGGAATCAAACTGTGACCTCCTGGTTCATAGGTCTATACTTAACCACTGGGCAACACCGGCTGGGGCCAAACTCTGGGTTTTAAGTCCTCCTTTGAAAGTTCTGCAGCAGCTTGCTTTGGCATGTAGGGGTGATTGGCATGTATTGGCATGAGGCCTCAGCTGGATCTGCCTGAACCATCTTAGCATCCTGGAACATATGAATGCATACAGCTTCAATCTTTGTTCCCCTTAGAATTAGGGTAGGCATCCTAAGGGACCCAAAGTGCTGTGGAGTACGGACTTCTTGTCTGGCAGGTGATAATTAGCTACTTAGAGATGAGAGAACACAAATAAAAGCCCATTCCCAGAACTGCTGATAGGTATCATACTGTGATGTTTGACATCTATTATTCTATTTCTAACAGAAATGGTGAGCAACAAGCCCTCAGTAACGGTAGGAACCAGGACTGCTCAGGGGACCACCAGCATCTGTACCCTATCCTCTTACTCAGTCATGAATGTGACTCTTTGGCTGTGTCTCCTAGTTCTGACTCTGGAAAAAGGAAATCTGATTGGCTTATCCCAACCCAATCAGCTGTGAGCAAAGGATGAGGTCTGGGGGCCCATTGCCTGCTGCCCAGGGCTCTGGAAACAGACTTGGGCGGAATAAGCCAGGAAGGATGGGCAGACCCACTACCACGGCTGCCATACTCACCAACTCTTCAGTCAGTGGAGCGCTATCTCATTTCTCATCTGCTGAATGTTTCTTGTGTCCCACGAACTAAGGAAACTAGAGTGAGGGCTATGAGGCAGTACTTTGCTTCTGTTTGTGTTGGTTTCCGCATGTTCTTTATTATTAATACACACCGAGTGGCCAGATTATTATGATCTCTGAACGAATAATAATCTGGCCACTCAGTGTGTGTGTGTGTGTGTGTGTGTGTGTGTGTGTGTGTGTGTGTGTGTGTATTAGAGGCCCAGTGCATGAATTAGTGCATAGGTGGGGTCTGGCCAGTGTGGCCAGGGGGAGGGGACATGGGCGGTTGGCCAGTCTGCCTGCTGGTCTAACTCCTGGTCGAGGGGACAATTTGCATATTAGCCTTTTATTATATAGGACATACACCGAGTGGCCAGATTATTATGCGTTCAGAGATCATCATAATCTGGCCACTCAAGTGTATGTTTTTATTGACTTTTAGAGAGGAAGAGAGAAGGATAGAGAGATAGAAATATTGAGGAGAGAAAGGAACATCATCCATCGGCTGCTTCCTGCATGCCCCCTCCTGGGGGTTGGGTCCACATCAGGAACATGTGCCCTGACCCAGAATTGAATAGAGACCTCTTGGTTCCTAGGTCTGCACTCAACCACTAAGACACACCCACATATTTCTGCTTATTCATTTCTCTCTTGGAGAGAGCCGCATGGACAACAATGGGAACCCAGGGAGTGTGAAATCAAGCAAAGCAGAGGTAGCTCAGTGCAGTGCGCTAGGCCCAGAGAATTGCTTCTCCATTATCTTGGTGAGCAAATTAAGGATTATTTTAGAGATCTCCAAGGGTCGCTTCCCCTTAAACAGCTTAGAAGTTTGCTGACATGCACCCCCCATCCCCAATTTCATCTTTCTTCAAGTTCTGATTTTTTTAAAATCACAGCTACAGAGAGTTGAATTCATCAAAGTCATAAATTCACGGCATAAATGATTATCATCAGAGACCGGGCAAGGCCCGTCTCTGGCTTTATTTCTTTATGCTCACACCCACTCCTATTTCCTCCAAGAGAAAACATTTTAATATGCTTAGTATGCATCCTGTCATTTTTTATTGGGTTATTACAAATATATTGATGCTGCTTTGTGGGGGTATTTTGAGCCTGTGTAAATGGTATTATATTTCATACTGTCTCATGCAGATGGGCGTGCTGACATGCTCACCAATAATGTGTGATCGTGCCTCTTGCCCACTGAATTCTCCTCTGAGGACACTGAGGCCCCGGTACCCCATCACGTGGGAATTCTGGCTGTCTGCTTCTTTGACTGGGGTTCGCGGCCAGTGCTTGGCAGCTGGGAACTCATGGGAGCAGATGGGCCACTCAGCAGCCTCCTGTGATCATCCCGAGTGTGCTCGCTGTTTCTCAAGTTCTTTGAGGTTTTTAAAAAATATATCATTGAGCCCTAACCGGTTTGGCTCAGTGGATAGAGCGTCGGCCTGCAGACTGAAGGGTCCCAGGTTTTATTCTGGTCAAGGGCATGTACCTTGGCTGCGGGCACATCCCCAATAGGGGGTGTGCAGGAGGCAGCTGATTGATGTTTCCTTCTCATGGATGTTTCTGACTTTCCCTCTCCCTTCCTCTCTGTAAAAATTCAATAATAATAAATAAATACATACATAAATACATAAATAAATAAAAATATATCATTGAGCCCTAACCGGTTTGGCTCAGAGGATAGAGCATCGGCCTGTAGACTGAAGGGTCCCAGGTTCAACTCTGGTCAAGGGCATGTACCTTGGCTGCAGGCACATCCCCAGTAGGGGGTGTGCAGGAGGCAGCTGATCGATGTTTCTCTCTCATCAATGTTTCTAACTCTCTTTTCCTCTCTGTAAAAAGTCAAAAAATATATTTTAAAAAAAGAAGAAATGCCAATAATGACAAGAGAAAAATCATTGATCGGCTGCCTCCTGCACACCCTCCCCCACCCATGGGGATTGAGCCGCAACCCCAGCATGTGCCCTTGACTGGAATCTAACCTTGGACCCTTTAGTCCGAAGGCGAAGGTGAAGGCAATCCATTGAGCCAAAGCTGCTAGGGCGGATTCTTTTGAGTTTAACCCTGCTCTTTCAGGTCTGTTGGTTCCCACCCCCTCTTCCCTCCCCACACCCTCCCTCAGGGCCCAGCCCCACGGCTGCCGGCTGCGGTGGAGTCAGTAGAACTGCTCCCACCCAGCCAGCTGTGAGCAGGTCACCCCGCAGCGCAGCTCCTGCAGGAGATGCGATTTGCAGCGGCTTCTCCAGGGGAACAGCGCGCAGCAGACGCCCCTCGCCCCATTTGCTTGGGAAATAAATCACCACGAAAGGAATTAATGACCGCCCGGAGCAGGAAAAGGCATCTCTTCCTCAGCAGAGTGGCAACTGACCTTCCTCCCCCTCGTGATCGAGAAGGATCGGGGGGGGGGGAGAAAAACGACTCTAGCCCATAATATGATCCCCCCACCCAAGGGCTGGAGTTCTTTGAAAGGTTCAGGGTACTTGGGGGAAATTAAATAAACCATTATGTTACACAGGTCTGCCTTTGGCTACAAAGCGTTCCCTATTGTGAAAATACTTCCCTGAGAGGGCCTGTCTCAAATATTTATCTGCCAAGGTTGCAGGCGTCCTTACCACGGCCCAGTAAGTCATAGTATGGGAAGTCATGTTTCCTGGGATGCTGTTTTATTTAATTTATTTTATTTTATTCTATTAATTTACTTATTTTTTGTGTGAATCCTAACCTTGGACCCTTTGATTTTTAAGGAGAGTGGAATGGAGAGGGAGAGCCAGAGAGAAACATCGATGTAAGAGAGACACGTCGATTGGTTGCCTCCTGCATGAGCCCCGACCAGGGTCCCAGCCAGGGAGGACCCTGCAACCAACATGCGTGCCCTTAACAGGAATCGAACCCCAGAGCCTTTGGTCCACAGGCTGACGCTCTATCCATTAAGCCAACCGGCCAGGGCTGGGATAATGCTGTCTCATAAACACCTACAGTGCCATTTTCTTTCATGATGCTGATCCTGAGAAAATAACGGTGCTCAATGAATGGATAGAATATTTTTTTAATCTCTTTTATTGATTGCAGAGAGGGAGAGAGACATTGAAACATCAACGATGAGGGAGAAACATTGATCGGCTGCCTCCTGCACACCCCCCTACTGGAGATTGAGCCCGCAACCAAGGTACATGCCCTTGACTGGAATCGAACCCAGGACCCTTCAGTCCGCGTGCTGATGCTCTATCCACTGAGCCAAGCCAACTAGGGCAATGGAGAGGATTTTAAAAATCTCTCATCCCCCTTCCAGACAATTTCACAGAACTCTTTAAGCAGCAGAGGAAAATATGGAGGGTAAAATCCATGTTGAGAGCAGAGCAAAGTATAAAAAGACTGAGTTGGAGCTTTTAAAACCAATCTGCCCTCCGCGGGTTTTATTTTAAGGGCCTGCTGTTCGGCACCGCAGATCGCATCGTGAACCGCCTGGGAAGCCTGCAGTCGGGCCAGGCGGTCGCTGTCCCTGGATGGACACTTGACTGTGTGTGGATTTCTCTCTGCTCTGCAGGCCTGACCAGAGCTGCTGGATTCTTTGCCCAAATCACACATTTCGTTCCCAAAGAGCGCTGTCCCTGTGCCTTTCATAAACGTGTTTGTCTTTTTGTCTTTTACAGAAGCTGCAAAGAATCCATACTGCTGACGGTCATCCAGCCTTACCCTGTAAGTGTCCTGCGAGTGGACGTGCCCTCGCCTGGTCTCGGGCTCCTGTGCCCCCTCCGACCAGTGAAAGCACGCTGAGCAATGACAGCAGAGAAAAAGCAGTGTGCCTCCCAGGAGTATTTGTATGTTGTTCTTCACATTCGCAGCCCCGGTCATTGGAGAGAAAAGAAACTAGCGCATTTTCTTTTTTAAAAAATATATTTTAATGATATTTTTACAGAAAGGAAGGGAAAGAGATAGTTAGAAACATGGATGAAAGAGAAACATCAATCAGCTGCCTCCTGCACACCTCCTACTGGGGATGTGGCCACAACCAATGCACATGCCCTGGACCAGAATTGAACCCGGGACCTTTCAGTCTTCAGGCTGATGCTCTATCCACGGAGCCAAACCGGTTTCAGCAGTGCATTTTCTAAGTATCTTCCAAATCAGCTGTTCAGTCCTATGTGACGCTCAGATCTGCAAATGGCACAAAACTCAAGAACTTTCTTGAAGTTTCCAGCTTAAGAATCACAAGTCTAATGGGAATGTCTCATGATAGGGGCTTGAAGCATGATTGTTTTTGTGTTCTTCTTTTTAATATACACTGAGTGGCCAGATTATTATGATCTCTGAACACATAATAACCTGGCCACTCAGTGTATATATACAGTATATATATTAGAAGCCCGGTGCATGAATTCATGCATGGGTGGGGTCCAGCCAGCCTGGCCAGGGAAAGGAGACGTGGGCTGTTGGTCAGCCTGCCTGTTGGTCGAATTCCTGGTGGAGGGGACAGTTTGCATATTAGCCTTTTATTATATAGGTTATACACTGAGTGGCCAGAATATTATGTGTCCCAAGATCATAGTAATCTGGCCACTCAGGGTATTTTTCTTGATTTCAGAGAGAGAAAGAGAAACATCGATGATGAGAGAGAATTATTCATCGGCTGCCTCCTGCTCACCCCCTACTGTGGATTGAGTCCATTACCCAAGCATGTGCCCTTGACCAGAATCGAACCCGGGACCCTTCCGTCCACAGGCTGACACTCTGTCCACTGAGCCAAACCAGCTAGGGCCGTGATCGTTTTTCTTACCCCCATCTAGATAATTTGGTAGAGAACTCTAGATAGTTATGTGAGACCTGCTTTAAAAGGTGAGTATTAGAGGTAATAGGGCCACCAAGATGTCATTCCGCAGCCTTGGTCGAGGGGAATGGGGAATTATTAAAATTGTTCTGCCTTCGGTTCCCATGATTTTGTTGTTGTTGTTGTAACTCCTCACCAGGGCATATTTTTCCATTGATTTTTACAGAGTGGGAGGGAGGGGGAGAGGCAGAGAGAATCATCGATGTGAGAGAGACACATCGATTGGTTGCCTCCCACACAAGCCCCTGCCAGTGCCAGAGATCGAGCCCACAACCACAACTTTGACCGGAGTCTAACCCGCGAGCCTTCAGGCTGAGGGCCGGTGCTCTATCCGCTGAGCCAAGCTAGCTAGGGCCCATGAACTTCTTCTGCGACAACTTTATCATGGCATAACTCACATACCGTGAAAGTCTCCCCTTTGAAACGTACTGCTCAAGGATCTTGATGACATTTACTGAGGTACGCAGCCTTCATCACAATGCAGTTGGAAAACATTTCTATCACCCCAATGAGAGCCCCCATTCCCATTTGTGATGAAACTCTTCCCGCCCTCATTCCCAGGCCACCGCTAATTTCCATTCTGCTTCTCTAGAGTTGCCTTCGCTTGTAAATTTCACACATTGTCAGGTGAACTATAAGATGCCGAGGCAAATTCCTTCAGAGATTCCCCAAAACATTTCCCGTCAGTGCCTGTGTGGCCTTCACGTGGATAGCAGCGGTTCCCTGGTTGCGCTTCTGTCTTCTTCCCCATAGAGTTGGAGTGTTCCTACATCAATGAAAAGACTCTGGCATCTCCCCTCTCCACCTTATGACCAAACTCTTCATCTCGTCATCCCAAAATGTTCCTCCTAAGTGCTATGTGCCCTAGCACATTTGGGGCAGCAAACAACATGGACCCAAGATTCTGATCAGAGCACAAATAGAATTAGCCAGACAACAGATTATGCCATGGAGGAGAGCATATATATATATATCAGCCTCATATTGACTGTTACTTTCAGTTTCATCTCTTTAACATCACACACACACACACGCACATGCACACGCACACACACGCACACATACCTTTTTAAAAATATAGTTATTTGTATTTCAGAAAGAAAGGGAGAGAGAAATAGAAACATCAATGATGAGAGTGAATCATTGATCGGCTGCCTCCTGCATGCCCCCTCCTGGGGATCGAGCCTGCAACCCAGGCATGTGCCCCGACTAGGAATCGAACCATGATCTCCTGGTTCATAGGTCGATGCTCAACCCCTCCGCCACACTGGCCAGGCCACACACCTTTTGATTTGAAAGCAGGATGTAGAGAACCAAGATTTGAGATCTAGTTCTCAACAATATAATGGGCGATTCTTATACTTGCTCAGAATTCTTGACTTCCTCAGCTAAATGAGGAGAAGGTTAGATCCCATTCAAGGGCCTCCGTGCTCCATCTCCTGATTCCATGATGCCTTCCTTCCCTGGAAAAGAGAGGTTGCCTGTGTGTTTAGATTATTTCCATTAACCAAAATGTCACTCACACTTACTTCGATCCTATCCTCACTTCATTGCTTTGCAGTGGGCAAATCCATTTTGGTCAAGCCAATGAAAATGTCCTTAATAAGCAACTGATTGGCCCATTATAAGTTCCTGGAGAAACCTCAGGTTTACATTGCCTTTCCTGAATTCTCTCTCTCCACTTTATAACCTACTAAAGGCCCAGTGCACAAAATCTGTGCACAGGTAGTGTCCCTAGCGGCGGCTGGCTGCCAACCGGGGCTTCCTTCCTTCTATGCCACCCCCTGGTGGTCAGCACACATCACAGTGAGTGATCGAACTCCCAGTCGGTCAAACTCCTGAGGGGACACTTTGCATATTAGGCTTTTATATGTATCCTATAAGCCGGTGCATGAAATTCATGCACTGGGAGGGGTGTCCCTCAGTCTGGCCTGTGCCCTCTCGCAGTCTAGAATCCCTTCAGAGATGTCCGCCTGCTGATAGGCAGACATCCTTTTTACATTCTGGGACCCTCACTCCTTACCACCCTCCTGCTCACTGCTCCTTACTGCTTGGCTCTCTGCACATTAGTGCTGCCCTAGAGACAGGAGAGGCTTCCACCACTGCTGCTGCGCTCACCAGCCATGAGCCCAGCTTCTGGCTGAGCAGCGCTTCCTGTGTGGGAGTGCACTGACCACCAGGGGCAGCTCCTGCATTGAGTGTCTGCCCCCTGGTGGTCAGTGTGCATCATAGTGACCAGTCGCTTCACTGTAATGGTTGCTTAGGCTTTTATTATATAGATATACAGATTAGCAATGCAAGGTCAGAACCTGAGTCCAAACTAGGTTATTTTTGCCCCATGCAGTAGACTTAGAGGAAGAGAGGGGAGTTTTGCATTGAAGTTAAGGGTTGTGTGTTTCCATTTGAGTCTGCATGACTTGTTATTCATATGAATACCCAATGCCATCGGTAAGTCCTGGAACTTCCGTTTAACAGATACTCTGGAATTTTCTAAACGTTCAGGGGGCTCTCACTGTTGTGCTGTATTGAAAATCAATGCTTAGCCACACCATTGAGGAGCAAGTGATGCATGTTCTTGCAGCCAACAGCTCTACCTCTGCTTCTCAGAGTCGCTCTCCCCTCTCCCAGCTATTGTAGAAGAATTCTCATCTTTGATTTCCTTTGACACCCCCGCCCCCCGCTTCCTGAAGTATCCACAACATACTCCACCCCACCACCTCCTCGGCTTGGTTGAGTCCTTCTTACCCTTCAAGTCTGAGCACACATTCTAAATGCTACCTTAGCGTTTCTCAATGTTGGCACTGTGACCATTTGGGCTGGCAGATTCTCTGTTGAAGGGGGCTGCCTTGCGCATTGTAGGATGTTGACCAGCAACCCTGGCCTCTACCCACTAGGTGGCAGTAGTACGACCTCCTCCCCTAGTTGTGAGGACCAAAAATGACTCCAGACACTGCCAGGTATTCACTGGAGAGCAAAATCTCCCCCACTGGGGACCACTGGCCTGCTAAAGTTTGCCCTTATTGGGCTGGTTCAAAGTGGCTCTTCTCTCTTTTGAATTGTTAGAGGTGAAATAATGTAGTTACTTAAATAGATACATTACATGTAGAGAGGAGAGCAGATGAGAGAAGAGGACATTTCAAAATTTTATACTTTTGTGTTCAGATTCTTCTATAAGCAAATTGGTGGACTTTTTAAATTTTAATTGAGTTTTATTTCTTTCCAAACATTCTCTTGGCAATCAGGGTTGACATACAGAAACAGATGACCCAGCAGACCAAAAGAACACCCGTAAATGTGGTTTTATTACAGATAATAAAAATTAGCATTTTTATTTCCTTATAATTTGCTGGCCAGAATTTTTAATGTTGTGTTTCCTCTGCCTAATGAGGTCCAGTCTAGACAGAGAGCCGATGTTCACACCTTCTTGCTGTATTCCATCTGAGCTCGGGCCACCCCAACATGATCCAGTCACAAAAATCAGTCTCCAAGGAGGCCCAGGTCAGGGGGCCCTGGAAGAAGATCTGGTGACCCCACAATTCTTTGAAAAGAAATTATTCTTAACAGGTTGTTTCCTTACATCTTATTTTATTTTTTTTAATATATTTTATTGAGTTTTTACAGAGAGGAAGGGAGAGAGATAGGGAGTCAGAAACATCAACGAGAGAGAAACATTGATCAGCTGCCTCCTGCACACCTCCCACTGGGGATTTGCCAGCAACCAAGGTACATGCCCTTGACCAGAATCGAAGCTGGGAATCCTTGAGTTCAATTATGGTCAAGGGCACATGCCCAGGTTTCGGGCTCAATCCCCAGTATGTGGCGTGCAGGCGAAAGACCATCAATGAATGATTCACTCTCCTCATTGATGTCCCTCTCTCTCTCTTCCTCTCCCTTCCTCTCTGACAACAACAGCAATATATTTAAAACAAAACAAATTATGTAGAACTTCCCTGTTCAACCTTACCTGAAACAAGGAGTATTTAGAGTCTCGCTGTGGCCAGTTTTCTCAATGGTTAGAGCATTTGGCGTGTGGACCAAAGGGTCATGGATTTGATTCCCGGTCAAGGGCACATGTGGGAAGCAACCAATTGATGTGATTCACATCGATGGTGCTCTCTCCTTCTCTCCCTCTCTCCCTGCCTTCCTCTCTCTCTAAAAAAAAATCAATCAGGTTTATTTGAGGGACTCACTTGCCTGCCTCTCACTTCCTGCCTACCTTCTGGCGTGTTCCACACACTCGAGGGAGGCTACAGACCTCATGGAAGCCCCAGTGTAGCAGATGCTATTAGAACTGGAACCATGTTCCCTTAGTATGTGTCATATCAGGCATGTCAACCCAATTTCCAGCTGAGACAACCAGTGATTCTTTGCCTGTGGGCTTCTGGCCGTGGGACCATGCTCATGGAGCACACCGGAAGTGCCGAGGAGTTACTGCTCCCAGAGGGGCAGCCATTCCACCGCTGCCTGGCAGCAGCTGGTGGATCAATACCCCAGCTTCCCCTCTTTTTTAATGTATTTTATTAATATTTTACAGGGAGGGATAGAGAATTAGAAACATCAATGAGAGAGAAACATCGATCAGCTGCCTCTTGCACACCCCGTACTGGGGATGTGCCTGCAGCCAAGGTACATGCCCCGGACCGGAATCGAACCTGGGACCTTTCAGTCCGCAGTCCGATGCTCTAGCCACTGAGTCAAACCGGTTAGGGCTAGCTTCCCCTCTTCCTCAGTCAGTATAACTCTCAGGCTCATGGTCTTCCTTGGTTCCCATGGTGATCCAGTTGCTTCCAATGGTGCCTGCCTTAACAGTGAATGCTTTATTGGGTTACCCCCCTTCCCGTCCCCCCACTTTCCTACCTGTGCTTCCTGGGAGCACCTCCCAAATCAGCTACCTGCCTATGAATCCTGTCTTAGGGTCTGCTTTAGGGGGTAAATCCAAACTAAGTTATCCATTGGTAACTATGGGCTAGTAAGCCATCAGCAGACATTTCCCCAGCGCCTACTATATGAGTAGTACTGTAAAGCTACGGGGATTGCAAGTTCAAGGCCTTACACTTCTGTTTCAGGAATTAATCTTATTTATGTCCTTTTCCCCAGCTCTGTTCTAGAGACTTCCAAGAGCATCTAAAGCATCAGGAGCATGCCTCACACTTATCATGGCCACCTTAGCAATAGCAGATTGGAAAAGGGGTGAAGGGTTAATTAGAGGCCTTCTAATCTTAAAATTAATTAGCAGCAGGAGAACCTGATTATTCTAAGTAGTAATTACTTATCATTTCCACCACAGGCTAGGAAGTGCTTCTGATCAGGTCTGCAGGTTGCTAAGAATTAATTCACCGGGGTTTTGAGTGGTACACATTGTACATTTTTTGAGTGGCAGAGAGAGATCTGAGTTAAAACTGCCGTTTCACCCTAACCAGTTTGGCTCAGTGGATAGAGCATCAGCTCTCAGACTGAAGCGTCCCAGGTTCGATTCTGGTCAAGGGTACATACCTCAGTTGCAGGTTTGATCCCGACTCTAGTCAGGGCACATGCGGGAGGCAGCCAATTGTTATGTCTCTCTCACATCGATGTTTCTCTGTGTCTCTCCTCATCTCTTCACTCTCTCTAGAATTCAATGGGAAAATAGCCTCAGATGAGGATTAGCATAAGAAAACACAAACTACAGACCTGACTGATTGACATTTCCCATGAACCACAGTAACTCCAGCCACTGGAATAAGACCATACTTTGTTGCTTCTCATTCAGTAATCGTCAGCTTGAAGAGCTTATGGTTTTATGATCTGAATGTAATTTTTAAAATGTATGGTGATTATTCGTAATCGTCACGAATCCAGCATCAGAAAAAAGCACTAATATGGATTTTTAGTTAGACTTAATACGTATAAAATGGCATTTGCTTACCTACTGTGGCTCGCTCTCTCGTGTGCTTTCTGGTTTCCCTAGATTAACCAGGTTTGTCATTCATACCTGGTAAACAGATATGGGAATGAGGCTCCAAGCAGTGGGCATGCTCTAGCTACAGGGAGAAGAGAGAAGACATCCATCTTTCTTTGTTTCAAAAAATATGTTTATGGATTTCAGAAAGGAGGAGTGGGGGAGAGGGAGAGAGAAACATCAGTGATGAGAGAGAATCATGGATCAGCTGCCTCCTGCACGCCCTCTACTGGGGATCGAGCCCATAACCCGGACAGGAGCCCTGACCAGGAATAGAACTGTGACCTCCTGGTCCATAGGTCAACGTTCAACCACTGAGCCACACCAGCTGGGTGAATCATCCCGTCTTGACAAGTTCCGCTACGTGCGGCCTCTTACCTTAGGGGCAAATAACCCTGTGTAGCCCTATGAGGACGTCAGTGCATTCCAAGATTACACAGTAAATGATAGGCATAAGAAATTAAGCTCTGTGAAATATGCTTTTTGATCGAAGCAAGGAATTATGTAGAACATTTTAGAAAAATAAGGTAAAATATTACATTTAAAAATTCAGCCGAAACCGGTTTGGCTCAGTGGATAGAGCGTCGGCCTGCAGACTGAAAAGTCCCAGGTTCGATTCCAGTCAAGGGCATGTACCTTGGTTGCAGGCACATCCCCGGTAGGGGGTGTGCAGGAGGCAGCTGAGCGATGTTTCTCTCTCATCAATGTTTCTAACTCTATCCCTCTCCCTTCCTCTCTGTAAGAAATCAATAAAATTTATTTAAAAATTCAGATGCTTGGAAGACTAAACCTAACACGTGTGAAACTCCTCATTCCCGAATCATGCCAGAGAAGGGGCATCCTTCTAATTAGGCAGGTCTGCGCAGGGCAGTTTATTGTAAGCGCTTCACTTGTGCTCACCTCATTGTGCCCGTGTAAATATCACCTGCTTCATAGCATCACGGGAGAAGCATGTTTTCCCTTCAGCTAAAAAAATTGCACATCGAAAGCAAATGAACTCACGGCTGTCTGATTTGTTCGTTAATCATCACTCAACTTGGCCTCTAATTACCAAGCTACGGATGAGAACACCCCTGTCATCACTCCAGCTCTGCGGGAGGACTTGCCAAGTCACGTTGCATGTGTTCAAAGCTGTTCTTTCTGAACAGCAGCCATTTGGAGTTGTTTTGTGGTATTCTCTCTGTGTGTGTGTTTAAGGGCAGCCAGTCTCTTAAAAAATAGCGCTTACGTGGCAGAATTAAAGCTCTGGGGGTCAAACCATCCATCCATCCAGTCCTCTGACATTTCTCAGAGCAAAGGATGGGATGGGTGTGGAGGGGAACTTTCAAAATAACAGGTTTCCCCCAGTATTAAAGCAAAACTCCACCCTGGAGTATACACACACATGTTTTATTTGATTGTTTTTCTTTTTAAATTATTATTTTTAAAAATAATTCTTTGTTGTTGAAAATATTACATATCTCCCCTTTTCCCCCCATTAACCCCTTCCAGCATGCCCCCGCCCTCTGCCCCAGGCCTTTAGCACCCTATTGTCTGTGTCCACATGTGGCTCTTTGGCCCCTTGAGTGTGGCTTTTGCACAAAATACCACAGCCTGGGCAAGTCTGTTTTGAAGAAGTGGTGTTAGAAGAAGTTTAAGTTTAAAAAATGTGGCTCCCAAAAGAAATTTCAATTGTTGGGCTATTGATATTTGGCTCTGTGGACTAATGAGTTTGCCTACCACTGGGCTATAAATATATGCATATAAGGTCTTTGGTAGATTACCTCCCCCTTTCCCTCCCTGTGAAATTCTGCACTCTGTTGCCTAATTTTAATGAAGCCTGATGGGAAGGAAATTCACATCCAGTAGGTAGATGAGAACTTTAAAAAGTGTAACATGCTGATCAGATATCC
Source organism: Antrozous pallidus (assembly GCA_027563665.1). NCBI lineage: Eukaryota > Metazoa > Chordata > Mammalia > Chiroptera > Vespertilionidae > Antrozous > Antrozous pallidus. The sequence continues at coordinate 139,642,716 of CM050509.1, read as the reverse complement.
TTCCGGACATCCTTCTGGATGATCTTCCGGACGAAGCCGTGGCTGCGAGCACAAAGCCCCTTGCATGAATTTTGTGCATTGGGCCTCTAGTATATAGTTTCTGGTACGTGTGTGTGTGTGTGTGTGTGTGTGTGTGTGTGTGTATGTGTATGTGTATGTGTGTACTTGCCTGTTCACATGCCCATATGCCCTTAATGTGAATAACAATAAGATTATTACCCTGGCTGGTTTGGCTCAGTGGATAGAGCATTGGCCTGGGGACTGAAGGGTCCCGGGTTCGATTCTGGTCAAGGGCACATGCTCAGCTTGTGGGCCCCATCCCCAGTGGGGGGGGGGCGTGCAGGAGGCAGCCAATCCATAATTCTCTCTCATCCTTGATGTTTCTCTCTCCTTTCTCTCTGAAATCAATAAAAAATATATATTTTTAAAAAGATAGAAAACAACTGTTAAAATGTATTATGTTATCAATAATATAATAAAATGTTTTCTCTTTTCCAGTCTCCCAAGTCAGCATTTATTAGTGCTGCGAAGAAGGCCAGATTGAAGTCCAACCCCGTGAAAGTGCGCTTCTCCGAAGAGGTCATTATCAATGGACAGGTGTCGGTGAGTGCACAGTCAGCTGCTTGTGACCCGGAGCGAGTCACTGAGTCACTGAGGCACCGAGCAAGGCCAGCACCCCCCGGGAAAGATGGGTCAGGCACTGGCTGCTGGGTTTCACTGGGGTGTCAGATCTCGCGACCACCCGGTTGTGTCTGATAGGTACCCCCTCACATTTCCAGGGGCCGGAAGAGTCTGGTATTTCCTTGAATGCTTTCAGGGTTAGAGACCTCACATCTTTGCAAAAAAGTTCAGTTGATTGGACATCCCTGGCATCGCATCTTTTTGAATAAAATGTGCCCCTTTGAAATGCCACCTATTTCTTCTTGTTCTGCCAACTAAGCATTCCTCCACGAGAGCCCCTTGTGTATCTTGAAAAAAGTATTGCATAGCCCCTAATTTTTCCCCCTTTTCCAAAATAAAACGTCTTTATTGTTTCAACTAAGCAAAATGGAAAACAGTTAAAATGATGGAAAACTTTCATATATGCAGCCAAGATTTTCATTAATAGCTCTTGATAGAAATCATGATTGCTCATGCACATCATTGATCTTCTAAATGAATAATGCAAACATTGATAGGATGCTTTATTTTCAATTTTCTCCAAAAAGAAACAAAACAAAACAGCATTGTGTGTTTTGATTTGAGAAAGCTGTCTTCTAGGGCACTCATTTCTTAGAATTTTGAAATGCCAGCTTCTGTTGTGGAGGTTTTATTGTTGCTCTTGGAATTGTTAATTAGGGGTGGGGAACATCCGGCCCGCGGGCCATAGACGGTCCAGGGAAATCATTTGGTCTGGCCCTGCCAAAGCCTTACAGGTGAGTTCATTAAATGTTTGAGGAAAGGGAGCAGGCTCATTTTCCAGCTGATCATTTTGTAGGGCCTGCAAATGGTGTTAAAAATATCTCCATGGGTCTGGGCAGAAAAATGACTCCCCACCCCTGGCAAACTGACAAAGGTAAAATCTCCTCCATGTCCTCCTTGTTGTGGGTCGGAAACGCTCCCCTGAGAGCGGTCCTGGATCTAACTTTGAAGATGTAGCCTGCACGCCCTGGGCCAGGCACGCGTGGACCAAGTATCTCCCATCTCCGTCCTGCTGACCTCTGTCTGCCCCAGCTGGGTGCCAGGGCCTCTGGCATACCATTGTGATGCTTGTGGGCGGCATCAGGCTCCCACCGTGCTGCCCTGTGACCTTTGGCTGTGACCTTGGCCTCCGATCGCCCATCTATCATCTCATCTCCTCTACCCACTTCACGCTGTGGCTTGTGCTGCGCGCATCAATGGCTTCCCATCCCTCTGGGTGCAGAGCTAAATACATTACCATCTCAGAGCAAGGCTGTCCCAGCTCAAGGCTGGAAGGTTCTGATCACTGTGTCATCACAGGTCATGTGACATCCCCTCATCTTTTCTCAAGTTTCTGAGTGGGAGATGGGCCATGTGTTTGTGCATCTTTTTCTTTTTTTAAAAAAATATTGTTATTGATTTCAGAGAAGAAGTATGAGAGAGTGATAGAAACATCCATGATGAGAGAGAATCATTGATTGGCTGCCTCCTGCACACCAACACTGGGGATGGAGCCTGCAACTGGGGCATGTGTCCTGACCGGGAATCGAACCGGTGACCTCTTGGTTCCTGGATCGATGCTCAGCTCCTGAGCCACACCCGATGGGCCGTTTATGCATCTTTAGAGAGACTCTGACTTGAGGCTGAGTGGCAGTGTCCCTGTGTCCCTGTACAGAATGGGGCTGTTAACACACTACCCCAGTGGTCGGCAAACTCATTAGTCAACAGACCCAAATATCAACAGTACAACGATTGACATTTCTTTTGAGAGCCACATTTTTTAAAACTTAAACTTCTTCTAACGCCACTTCTTCAAAATAGACTCGCCCAGGCCGTGGTTTTTTTGTGGAACAGCCACACTCAAGGGGCCAAAGGGCTGCATGTGGCTCGCGAGCCGCAGTTTGCTGATCACGGCACTACCCCATTCCTTGGAGTTTGGGGGAAATCTTCCTGAATGAAGTAAACATTGTTTCACAGAATAACTACCCTGTTTCCCCCAAAAGTAAGACATCCCCCCCAAAATAAGACCTACTCATTGTAATATAAGGCATCCCCCGAAAATAAGATCTAGCACATCTTTGGGAGGAAAAATTAATATAAGACACTGTCTTATTTTCGGGGAAACGGTAGCTTTGAAGCTGATCAAGGCTTGAGGTTCGCTGTCGTGACCTCTGCCAGCCACCAGGGGGCATCACAATGCACACCATCAGCCCCGCGCTCTTTCTGCTCAGCGCCAGCCTGGCCTTGACCCACACCCTGTAGTGTAGGTACAAGGGAGTCATTCCTGTAATTGCGTTTTCCAGCGGGACACCACGATTTAAAAAAAACTCCCCTAGTCCGGCTGGTGTTGCTCAGGGGTTGAGCATCAACCTGTGAACCAGGAGGTCAGGGTTCGATTCTCAGTTGAGGGCACATGCCTGGGTTGTGAGCTCAATCCCCAATAGGGGCGTGCAGGAGGCAGCCAATCATTGATTCTCTCTCATCATTGATGTTTCTCTCTCTCTCCCTTTGCCTTCCTCTCTGAACTCAATAATACACACACACACATTTTAAAAAAATATATATTTTATTGATTTATTACAGAGAGGAAGGGATGAGAGAGAAACATCGATCAGCTGCCTCCTGCACACCCCCTACTGGGGATGTGCCCACAACCAAGGTATATGCCCTTGATCGGAATCGAACCTGGGACCCTTGAGTCTGCAGGCCGATGTTCTATCCCCTGAGCCAAACCAGTTAGGGCAATAAAAATATATTTTTCAAAAAACTCCTCTGGCCGAAACCGGTTTGGCTCAGTGGATAGAGCATCTGCCTGTGGACTGAAAGGTCCCAGGTTCGATTCTGCTCAAGGGCATGTACCTTGGTTGCGGGCATATCCCCAGTAGGGGGTGTGCAAGAGGAAGCTGTTCGATGTTTCTAACTTTCTATCCCTCTCCCTTCCTCTCTGTAAGAAATCAATAAAATATATATTTTTTAAAAAACACCTCCTCTGATTGATCTAATGGGAAAAGTTCTTTTCTTTGAATCAACTGAGTTATTTGCAGCTGGAAAAGAATTTGCCCGTGAACAGCTGCACCTGGATATCACCAAAGGGACACCTTGGTAGGCCTCAGAGACTTCAGCTGCTTTTGGTTTTTATTTATGTTGTGCTCGGATATATTGTAGATATACGTGGCTATTGCGAAGAGCAGAAGTATAATCCGACTGACTTTAACCCCTCCGTCTTTTTATTGTTGTCCAACAGGAAACTGTTAAGGATAATTCGCTTCTTTTCATGCCAAATGTTTTGAAAGTCTATCTGGAGAACGGGCAGACCAAGTCCTTCCGCTTCGACTCGAACACCTCCATAAAGGTGAGGGGACCGCTGCCTGCACCCCCTGGGGCAGCGAGCACGCTGCACGGGCGTCTCGCATGGCAGCCCGTCTTGGAGAACTGCTTGTCTATCACTGGGAAGTGTTCCAAATAAGGGAGTGTGTGCACCCTGGCTGGTATGGCTCAGTGGGTAGAGCACCGGCCTGCGAACTGAAGGGGTCCAGGTTCCATTCAGGTCAAGGGCACTCACTTAGCTTGGTTGCAGACTCCTCCCCGGCCCAGGCTCATGCAGGAGGCAACCAGTCGATGTGTTTCTCTCGCCAATGTTTCTCTCTGTCTCTCCTCCTTCCTTCCACTCTCCCTAAAAATCAATGGAAAAATATCCTCAGGGCCCTATCCGGTTTGGCTCAGTGGATAGAGTGTCAGCCTGTGGACTGAGGGGTCCCAGGTTCGATTCCGGTCAAGGGCATGTACCGTGGCTGCGGGCACATCCCCAGTACGGGGTGTGCAGGAGGCAGCTGATGGATGTTTCTCTCTCATCGATGTTTCTGACTATCCCTCTCCCTTTCACTTTGTAAAAAAATCAGTAAAATATATTAATATATACATATGTATATATCTTCAGGTGAGGATTCAAAACAAATAAGGTAGTGTGTGAATACTGAAAAACAAACCAAGACGAAAAGCTTAACCTCAGAAGGTTCCACTGTGTGTGTGTGTGTGTGTGTGTGTGTGTTTGTGTCTGTGTGTGTGTGAGGTTCCACTGTGTGTGTGTATATGTGTGTGTGGTTCCACTGTGTGTGTGTGTGTGAGGTTCCACTGTGTCTGTGTGTGTCTGTGTGTGTGTGTGAGGTTCCACTGTGTGTGTCTGTGTGTGTGTCTGTGTGTGTGTGTGAGGTTCCACTGTGTGTGTCTGTGTGTGTATCTGTTTGTGTGTGTGTGTGTGTGAGGTTCCACTGTGTGTGTCTGTGTGTGTGTGTGAGGTTCCACTGTGTGTGTCTCTGTGTGTGTCTGTGTGTGTGTGTCTGTGTGTGTGTCTGTATGTGTGTGTGTGTGTTTGTATGTGTTTGTGTCTGTGTATGTGTGTGTCTGTGTGTGTCTGTGTGTGTGTCTGTGTGTGTGTCTGTGTGTGTGTCTGTGTGTGTGTGTTTGTATGTGTGTGTGTGTGTGTCTGTGTGTGTGTGTTTGTATGTGTGTGTATGTGTGTGTGTGTCTGTGTGTGTGTGTCTGTGTGTGTGTCTGTATGTGTGTGTGTGTGTTTGTATGTGTGTGTCTGTGTGTGTCTGTGTGTGTGTCTGTGTGTGTGTCTGTATGTGTGTGTGTCTGTGTGTGTGTCTGTATGTTTGTATGTGTGTGTGTGTCTGTGTGTGTCTGTGTGTGTATGTGTGTGTGTGTGTGTGTCTGTGTGTGTGTGTGTGTGAGGTTCCACTGTGTGTGTGTCTGTGTGTGTGTCTGTGTGTGTGTCTCTGTGTGTGTGTCTGTGTGTGTGTGTGTCTGTGTGTGTGTGTGTCTGTGTGTGTGTGTGTCTGTGTGTGTACGCAAACTGAGAAGCCGTCAGTGAGAGGCACGGCAGCTATTACTTGAACGGAGCCACTAAAGTAAAGAGCCCGTAAGCACCAAGAAGGCTCTGCGCCCTGTCTGAAGCCAGCGTGGTCCCTCCACAGCGGGAGCCCAGGAAAGATGAAGCTGCTATTGGTTAACTGAGTCTCTGCTACTTCAGTGTCCGCGAAAACAAGGGGGAGAGCGATGTACAGATAACACTTTGCATCACCGGGACTGCATTCATGGCCATGATGCTAAAGGGCGGGAATGAGCTGTGCGACGTAGAAGAGGGAAAGAGGAAGAGCCACAAAGCAATTCAGGGACGGTGGCCCCCTTATCTGTGGGAAAGCCCTTCACAGACCCCCAGTGGATGCCCGAAACTGTGGATGGTAACAATCTCTCTATACACGATGGTTTTTCCTACACGTGCTACCTCCACTGACAGGAAGCGCTTTACAGCTTCTCTGTGGCTTGTCCGATGGCCGGCACCAGTGCTCTGCGCCAGGGGGCACCAGGAAGACCATCAGAGGTGGCTGAGCGCCAGGCCTGCGGCACCACCGTGGGCGATCTGATGGCCAAGGCGGCCGCTAGTGACCAGCAGGCGGGGCGCGGACAGAGCATGGAGGCGCTGGACAGAGGGAGGAGTCACTTTCTGGGTTGAGTGGAGAACGAATGAATTGTTTATTTCTGGAATTTTCCATTCAGTATTTTTGGGCTGCAGTTGACCTCAGATAACTGACACCTCGGAAAGTGAAACTGCAGATAAGGGGGGGCTACTGTATTTCAGAGCCACAGGTGCGTTTGCATAATGGGCATTATTATAAAGCATACTAGAGGCCTGGTGCACAAAATTCATGCATGCGGAGTAAGGGGTGTCCCTCAGCTCAGCCTGCAGCCTCTCTAATCTGGGGCCCCTCGAGGGATGTCCGCCTGCCCATTTATGCCTGATCCCAGGATCAGACATCCTTCTCACAATCCAGGACTGCTGGCTCCAATCTGCTCACCTACCTGTCTCCCTGATTGCCCCTAACTGCTTCTACCTGTAAGCCTGATCACCCCCTAACCACTACCTGCCAGCCTAATTGATGTCTAACTGCTCCACTGCCAGCCTGTCTGCCCCTAACTGCCCTTCTCTGCAGGCCTGCTCCCTCTCAACTGCCCTCCCCTGCAGGCCTGCTCCCTCCCAACTGCCCTCCCCTACTGGCCTGATCACCCACACTGTCCTCCCTTGCAGGCCTGGAACCTCCCAACGGCCCTCCCCTACTGGCCATCTTGTGTCCACATGGGGGCAGGATTTTTGACCACATGGGGACAGCCCTAGTGTGTTGGAGTGATGGTCAATCTGCAAATTACTCTTTTATTAGATAGGATGGGTTCCCCCCTGCCCCATGCTGCCTTCCTAGGGAGGGAAATACATATTCTCTTTTTTATTGGATAAAAGTGTGTTCAGAGATTGATTGCTCCCTAATGGTCCATCAGCCAAAAATAGGCTTTCTTCAGATGCACAGTGAAAAAAGATTTTATTGAGGTAAAAACAAGTACCTGGTGATGATCTTGTGTAATAGTGTAGCAAGAGAATATCAACTGTGTGTTTAAAATGCCTATTAATAGTCAACCCCCAATTCTCAGTTTTTCAAGTGAATCAGCACAGACCTTCTGAGGGGGATCACTTCTGCAGAGGCCCCCGCCCCGTGCCTTCTTATCGGGGTGCCAGCCAGCAGCTTGTTTGGAATTGCTTTAAATAGGCAGCGATTGAGCAGGTAAGAGAGCAGACAATAAGAGAGGATTGATGATGAAGCATTTACATCAGCCTTAAATCATTCCGGATGAAATATGAACTGCCTTCACACCAGACTGTGAATTTTAAATGCCGATGACTAAAGAAGTCTTTCTATTTTTTTTACTAGAGGCCCATTAAACGAGTCATCCATGGGACCCCTTGAGGGCAGTCGGACATCCCTCTCACAATCGAGGACTGCTAGCTCCCAACTGCTCCCGTGCCAGCCTGGTTGCCCCTAACTGCCCTCTCCTACATGCCCGGTCACCACCAACTTTTCTCCTTTGCTGACCTGGTCACCCCTAACTGCCCTCTCCTGCAGCCTTGATCACCCCCAACTGCCCTCCCTGGTAGGCCTGGTCCCTCCCAACTGCCCTCCCCTGCTGGCCTGATCGCCCACAACTTCCCTCCATTGCAGAGCTGGTTCCTCCCAACTGCCCTCCCCTGCTGGCCATCTTGTGGCCATCTTGTGGCCATTTTGTGTCCACTTGGGGGCAGCCATATTGCATGTTGGAGTGACAGTCAATTTGCATATTGCTCTTTTATTAGATAGGATGTATTATTTTCCCCCTACTCCAAATCAGTTGACAGTGAGATATTACTCTCAATATTGGTCAACTCGCCTAGGAGTTGGCAAGCTTTCTCCGGGAAGGGCTGGAGAGGAAATATTTGAGGCTGGGTAGGACATTTGGCCTCTGTTGCAATCACCCAGCTCTGCTATTGTATCATGAAGGCAGGTGTAGAACCCAATCCCAGGTTCAATAATCCAGTCAAAGGACTCGCAGGACTCAGTGAACTGTCACACTCCCTGTTTCAGTTTCTCAGCGACAAAGGATCGGAAGTGAAATCAGCAACAGGACAGCATGCCCAGGGCTTGGCCGAGGACATTGGAGCTGTGCGGACAGCCTTTCTCCAGCAGTCACGTGACAGTGTGCAAGGCGCTGCCGACCGGGAAGCTCACCCAGGCCTTGGTGTCCGGTTTTGACTGGAGGTCGGCTGCACCGACTGAGCTGACCACCTCTGTGGCCGACCTTAGTAGCTGGCCCTGCAGGAGGTCAAGCTAATGCCACAGGACCCAAATCCCCACCGTAATCACACTGTTGGCATACACTATCTGGTCTGGCCCCAGGTCCCCGGTAACAAAACTACTCCTATCAGGCACGACACTCCAAGGTCATAGCAGTAACCTCCCAAGAGCCAAGAGTCAAAAAAGGACTTGTATTTCCGAAACCGGTGTGGCTCAGTGGATAGAGTGTCGGCCTGCGGGCTGAAAGGTCCCAGATTCGATTTCGGTCAAGAGCATGTACCTTGGTTTCTGGCACATCCCCAATAGGGGGGAGGGTGTAGGAGGCAGCTGATCTATGTTTCTCTCTCATTGATGTTTCTGACTTTCTATCCCTCTCCCTTCCTCTCTGTAAAAAATCAACTATATATATATATATATATATATATATATATATATATATATATATTAAAAAGGACTTGGATTGATTTCTGAGAAGTAGGGAGAGGGAGAGAAAGATAGAAACATCAATGAGGAAAGAGAATCTTGGATCCGCTGCCTCCTGCACGCCCCACCCTGGGGATCCAGCCCACAACCTAGGCCTGTGCCCTGACAGGGAATCGAACCGTGACCTCCTGGTTCATAGGTTGATGCCCAACCCCTGAGCCATGCCGGCCAGCCGGGCAGGCAAACTTTTCTTTAGGCAAGAAGAATTGTTTTTATCACACAGACAATATGTAAATGAAGGGGCATGGCCATAGTTTGCAGACCCCTGACCTAAGCCACAGAGTTGTCATTACAGATCGCTCAGACACAATGGCCTTATTCTGGGACACCAATTGGTCAGAACAGCCGCTTGCCATTGTACCCTCCCACATCCGAAGATCTTCCTAAAGACTTGAATGCATTTTTTAAAATATTTTTTTATTGATTTCACAGAGGAAGGGAGAGAGAAAAAAAAAAAAACATCCATGAGGAGAGAGAATCATGAATCAGCTGCCTCCTGCACACCCCCTACTGGGGATCCAGCCCACAACCCAGGCATGTACCCTTGACCGGAATCGAACCCAGGACCCTTCAGTCAACAGGGCAATGCTCTCTCCACTGAGCCACACCAGCCAGGGCGTGAATGCATTCTGTAACAGAAAGAAAGGGGAATTTAGACGAGACTGCCCCTGTTGTAGCTTCCCGCTGGCCTCTCTATCAGAGGTGCCCACACTAGACTTCAGTGTGATTTCCCCGAGGAGGGCAGGTGCCAACGAGAAGACAGGAAGCAATGCCAAACGTTCCCATGAAATTAGAGTTAATCTTATCTGGTACCGAACAGCCTTCTGATCACAATAGACCCGGGCTGCTGGGCACCAAGTGCAAATAGTCTCGTTTTGAAAGGACATGCCAGTGTCTAATAAAAATTGCCCGCATTCTTGCTCCAGAGTCGCAGTAGGAACAGTGGGTGGCTATTGATTGCCCGGCGTGCTCCCTGGCGGTGTCAGGAGCTTGGAGACAGTGTGTGCCGCTGCACAAAGGCCGGTCTTCCCTTCTCTTCCGGGGGCCTTGCGCGAGAAATTATGAGAGAGAAAAGCTTTTAATAAAATCCAATAGATAAGCAAGGCATTGCCGGGGCATGATTGTTTTGGGGTGACGGGTGCATGTGGGGATCTCTGTTTCCCAGGGGCCTGAAGACATTTTTAAAAGTTTACAGAGCCGAAACCGGTGTGGCTCAGTGGATAGAGCATCGGCCTGCAGACTGGAAGGTCCCAGGTTCGATTCCGGTCAAGGGCATGTACCTTGGCTGTGGGCACATCCCCAGTGGGGAGGGGGGTGCAAGAGGCAGCTGATGGATGTTTCTCTCCCATCGATGTTTCTGACTTTCTATTCCTCTCTGTAGAAAATCAATAAAATATATTAAAAATAAATAAATACAAAGTCTACGGAGAAGAAGGAAAACCCTGCTGTATGTGGGCGAGGTGGTACTCTGGACCAAAGAGGAGGAATCGGTGGTTGTGGGCGTGTCTGGTCCATTGCAAGACCCTTAGGAGCCTCCCTCCGGCCCAGCATCCCCAGTGCATTGTGACAAGGAAAATGTCTCCAGAAGTTGCAGCCATTGAATACGACCTCTCTTTGGGATTTAAAAAAAAAAAAAGTGTACTGATTTCAGAGAGGAAGGGAGAGGGGAGAGAGAGAAACATCCATGAGAAGAGAGAATCGTTGGGTGGCTGTCTCCTGCACGCCCCACACTGGGAACTGAACCCACAACCTGGGCCTGGGCCCTTGACCAGGAATCGAACCGTGACCTCCTGGTTCCTAGGCCGATGTTCAATCACTCAGCCCCACCGGCCGGCCGGGCACTGCCTGGGTTCTGATTGCATCTTGTGGCCGTTTCCTCTGTTAGGATGTCATCTTGACCCTTCAAGAGAAGCTGTCCATCAAGGGCATCGAGCACTTCTCCCTCATGCTGGAGCAGAGGACGGAGGGCGCCGGGAGCAAGCTGCTCCTGCTGCACGAGCAGGAGACCCTCACTCAGGTGGGCCTTCCCCGGTGACACTGCGGCCACACAGAGGCTGCCCGGCCGCAGCATCCCCCTGCCCCACCTGGTGTCCCCCCCTGCCCCGGCACCCCCCCACCCCAGCACCACCTCCTACCCTGCCCTGGCATCCCCCCTTGCCCCAGCATCCCCCCCGCCCTAGCAGCCCCCCCCTGCACACATCCCCACCTGGGCACCAACCCCCGGGCACCACCACCCCCACTACCCCCACCTAACTACCACAGCCCCCCCCATATCCCAGCACCACTCCCCACCCCAGCACCACCCCCTGTCCCCCGGCACCCCTATCTGCCCCAACATCCTTCGCATCCCAGTATCCCTCTCATCCTACTATCCCTCCCTCCCCGGCATCTCTCCCATCCTGCTATCCCTCCCTCCCGAGCATCTCTCCCATCCTACTATCCCTCCCTCCCGAGCATTCCTCCCATCCTACCATCCCTCCCTCCCGAGCATTCCTCCCATCCTACTATCCCTCCCTCCCCGGCATCTCTCCCATCCTACTATCCCTCCCTCCCCGGCATCTCTCCCATCCTACTATCCCTCCCTCCCCGGCATCTCTCCCATCCTACTATCCCTCCCTCCCCGGCATCTCTCCCATCCTACTATCCCTCCCTCCCCGGCATCTCTCCCATCCTACTATCCCTCCCTCCCCGGCATCTCTCCCATCCTACTATCCCTCCCTCCCCGGCATCTCTCCCATCCTACTATCCCTCCCTCCCCGGCATCTCTCCCATCCTACTATCCCTCCCTCCCCGGCATCTCTCCCATCCTACTATCCCTCCCTCCCCGGCATCTCTCCCATCCTACTATCCCTCCCTCCCCGGCATCTCTCCCATCCTACTATCCCTCCCTCCCCGGCATCTCTCCCATCCTACTATCCCTCCCTCCCCAGCATCTTTCCCATCTTACTATCCCTCCCTCCCCAGCATCTCTTCCATCCTACTATCCCTCCCTCCCCAGCATCTTTCCCATCTTACTATCCCTCCCACCCCAGTAGTCCTCCCATCCTACTATCCCTCCCCCAACACCATCTCTCCCATTCTACTCTCCCCCCTCCCCAGCACCCCTCCCCGCCAGCATCCCGCCTGCAGATGCTTTCACTGTGCCCCCTGCCTTGCTGGGCAGCCGCACTGAGAGAATGGGTGGCGTTAATAATGGCTTTGATGCCTCCGGGCGATGTCTCCCTTTCTCTCATTGTCCCTAGCCTGTCAGGTCACCTGCAAAACAGATGAGCCACTCACAGCCTGGCAGCCACACCGAGAAAATGGCTGTATCCCATTCCCCTTTCTGTCACCCCAACGACAGGGCGCCTGTTTCCATCCCTCCCTCCCGAGCTGTCACAGGCCTGGCGGCTGAGGTGTGCTGAGTTAAGGCAGGATGGGTGCGTGGCTCAGGCCATGGGTTCTCCTCCGGACTGTTTTCGGGGGCCTGGACTCCCTGCCCCAGGCCTGCTCACTATCAGTGTGTGATCTGGCGACGCCCCAGTTCCTGGTGCCCACGGTCCACCCCGTCTGTTCTCTGGGGAGGCCAGCAGGCTGCTGCCCCCTCAGCCCGCGCCCAGCTGGTCGGGGATGTGGCTCGGTGGCCTCCGTTGGGTGTGTGAGGGGTTCAAGCACTGCTCTCCTGGAGGAGGGTCCCTTGAGGAGGGACCTTGATGCCCTTGCGTTCCTTCTGTCATTTCTGCTTTCCTTTACTGCCGAGCAGAGACGACAGCCCATGGCCCTCGGGCCCAGAGCCACCTGCTTTCCATCCTGCCGCAGCCACAGAGCTGGGCCGCGTCACTACCTGCCACGGTGCCGGTCCCCTGTCAAAGGAGGGTGTGTTTTCCCATGAAAATTCTACTCACCATGTAAACTGTGCTCATCTACACACACACATACACACACACACACACTCACACACACACGCACATACACATATACATACACACACACACACATACACACACATACCCATACACACACACACTGACACACACACACTCATACGCTCACACACTCACATACACACGCACATACACACATACACACACGTGTACACACACACACACACACACACACACACACACATGCCATGAGGCTCCGTAAAGCTCCTGCTGCATTTCTTTGGAATTTCTCAATGGCGGTCCGCAAACATTTTTGCTTCTCCAGCTTTGTCCCCTGCGTGAAAGTTGTCACATGTCCATGGAACCGCGTGCACATGCACGGAAAGTACAGGCAAGCGCATGAAGGTGCAGGCAGAGCGGCCGGGCCGGCAGGCTGCGGCCTGAGGGCTCTTGTTGGCCTCTTTAGGGCGAATGGAAGGCCTTTCCCCTCTTTCTTGGAGTCCGGTGTCTTTTCGTTCACTCACCTGCGTACTGAGCACCTGCTACTCCCCCACCGATCCCCTTTGTGGCCAGAGGGGTTCAGGGACACCACATGGCAGTGGCATATCCCGAGCTGAAGGCAAAAGCCAGCACATCCGAATGAGCCCTGACCCTGACCCTGACCCTGACCCTGAGGGGCACCGAGGAGCGATCTCAGTGAAGTCACCGCCTCAGAAGTAGCCAGTAGTTTGGAAACTTGACCCCAGATTCAGTGCAGGGACCCAAACTCTGTCTTCCTGGCCTCACCCTGGCTTTGGTTGCCATGACAACATCGAGCACCTTACCTTGAGGGGAGGGGCCACACTCACAGACACCTAGCGGGCATTCTGTCCAACCTGAAATTCACCCCCTCCCCCTCACCCGGATACCCCCAAGCCGGGGATTAGTCTGTGCTGCTTTGGCTCAGGTGCCAGGCCTCGTGTTGGCAGTTATCCTCCAAGGGACCCCAAGGGCCAGGCTGTGGCTGAACCCCCGCTCCGACCATGTGCTGGCCCCCCATCCTCCCCTGCCTGCCCTGCCTCCTTGCCTCCTTGCTGGCCGCTCCTAGTCCCTCCTCTCAGGGTCTTCTTGGGGGGCACCGGACCTACGTCGCAGGCTCTGCACGTTTCCGGGGAGTGAGTACCTGTGACAGATGCTGAAAGCCCTTCACCACCCCTTCCCTCGATGACCAAAGGAAGTTGCCTCTGCTTCTGAGTCCCTCGGCCGTTTCGCAGTCCCCACTGAGCCTCCCTATTGTGGGTCTGCTCTTGCAGGTGACGCAGCGGCCCAGCTCCCACAAGATGAGGTGTCTTTTCCGAATCAGCTTCGTGCCGAAGGACCCCATTGACCTGTTGCGGAGAGATCCGGTTGCTTTTGAGTATCTCTACGTTCAGGTATGTGAACAGGATTGGCATGTTTCAACATCCGCCCCCCGCTCCAACCACCACTTCAGTGGTCTTTGGAAGAAACTGTGGTCCTTCCAGCTCAGCAGGAGGACTGATGCTCGGGTAGACACCCCGAGTCCCCAGGATAGGGGTCAGTAAGCCCTCTTTATCAAGGAAAGAAATGTGATGGCCTTGACATCGGTTATAACCCAGAACAGTGAAACTGTCACTTTTGGGTTGCTGTTATTTTTTTAATTTTAAAAAAATATATTTGTATTGATTTCAGAGAGGAGGACAGAGGGAGAGAGAGAAGCATCAATGAGGAGAGAGCATCATGGATCAGCTGCCTCCTGCACGCCCCACACTGGGGATCAAGCCCGCAACCCAGGCATGTGCCCTGACCGAAAATTGAACCATGACCTCCTGGTTCATAGGTTGACACTCAACCACTGAGCCCCACTAACAGGGCATGACTTGGATTTTTTAAATGTTGGACTTTAGTCACCTGGACCTCTCAGCAATGGCCCTTGTTCCCCAACAGGCCAGGGAACCCACATGTAACCACATGAAACAACCTGATGGACAGCTGGTCTGTTACTGTGTCTTCTCCACATTCCTGCCGAGAACCAATTGGCACTCTGCTCAGCAGCCCAGACCTGGAGCTGTGTTTTTCAGCTTGTTAGTTGCATATGCACTGAGTGGCCAGATGATGATGATCTCTGAACGCATAATAATCTGGCCACTCAGTGTATATCCTATATAATAAAAGGCTAATATGCAAATTGTCCCCTCAACCAGGAGTTTGACCAGCAGGCAGGCCGGCCAACAGCCCATCTCCCCTCACCCTGGCCAGGCTGGCCGGACCCACCATGCACGAATTCATTACCAGGCCTCTAATCTTATATAATAAAAGAGAAACATGCAAATTTGACCTTACCTTCCCTCCTGATTGGCTATGCTACCAACCAATCAGGAGCGGGGGCAGGGCCAAGTGGTGGGAGCGCCAGGCCTCAGGGGTGGAGATGAAACTGCTGTGGTGGCCAGGGCACCCTGGCGCTGTGAGGGGAAGCGGCCGCAGCAGCAGCAGCGGTGGTGGTGGCGGTGGCAGGGAGTGCCCAGCCCCCGGGTGCTGTGAGCAAAAGTGGCGGCAAGTGCCCAGCCCCTGGGGCCGGGTGGTCGCAGGCAGCCGGGGCTGAGCTGAGCAGGGCAATGGCTGGGTGCCCAAGGCCTAAAGCCTCGCCAGAGGCTTTAGGCCTTGGGCAGGCTGGGGGTGAGCCATCAGTTGGACATCCCCTGAGGGCTCCCAGTATGTGAGAGGGGGCAGGTTGGGTTGAGGGACCACCCACCCCCAGTGCACGAATTTTGTGCACCGGGCCCCTAGTATATATATATTGAGTGGCCAGATTACTATGTGTTCAGAGATCATAATAATCTGGCCACTCAGTGTAGATCGTTACGGGTGCCAGTCAGTACCTGGCCAGGAAGTGTGATCTATTGCTGCAGTTGCCAACCGTTCTGACCTCATAGACCACCAGCGGTCCACGGACCACCAATCAGCAACCGCTGACCCATTGGGTTGCTGTTCTCCCCAGTTCTGTACCCATCCTGTTAACACGGTGATGCTTTCAAGCCATTTTGCTCTGCTTTCGTTTTCAACATCAAAAAATCCCATTGAGTGTGTAAAACGTGTTTGCAGTTGTCTTGGGGAGGGGAGACCACTTGAGTGGGCCAGGGGCACTGTCAGGCATGGCCTGTAGAAGGTGTGTTTGACCAAATGGAATGCACTTCTTGGAGAAAGACACATTTTATTCAAAAGACACATCTGTCCCAGCCAGTTTTCTCAGAGGTTAGAGTGTCAGCCTGCAGACGGAAGGGTCCTGGGTTCAGTTCTGATCAAGGGCACATATCTTGGTTGCAGACTCGATCCCTGACCCTGGTCAGCGCATGTGTGGGAAGCAACCAATCAATGTGTCTCTCTCACATCGATGTTACTCTCTCTGTATGTGTCTCTCCCCCACCCTTCCACTCTCCCTCAAAATCAATGGTAGAAAAAAAAATATCTTCAGGTGAGGATGAACAAAAGACTCATCTTTTATAGCCTGGGATTGTCCTGAAAACAAGCAACCTGTCCGGGAGTCCTGTCCCCAGAATAGACCTTCCCAACTTGGGTGTTGCATGGGTGGTGGATTAGCAACCCCTTCGACGGGCTGCCTGTGGGGGAGATGGGCAGCTATGTGGGGCAGGTGATAGAGACTGAAACGAAGCTGCCATCACCCCCTTTTCTCTCTTCCACTGAGAACAGGAAATGAGAATTTCTTGGACTCAGACCCTCTGCTTCCAAATGCCTCGCATCGCACCATGTGCAGTGTGTCTAAAATAGCTCCCGCCTCACAGCAGCCAGTGGCTCCACAGATGGTGCTGTGGGCCCATGTTGGTTTGAAGGTGCTAAAAAGATGCAATAAAATTAGTCTAGAAAACAAAAGAGTAAGCAGAAGCAATATACACTGAGTGGCCAGATGATGATGACCTCTGAACGCATAATAATCTGGCCACTCAGTGTATATCCTATATAATAAAAGGCTAATATGCAAATTGTCCCCTTGACCAGGAGTTCGACCAGCAGGCAAGCCAACCAACCACCCATGTCCCCTCCCCCTGGCCAGGCTGGCCAGACCCCACCCATGTATGAATTCATGCACCAGGCCTCAAAAATAGATATATTATGCATTCAGAGATTGAGTGGCCAGATGATTATGCATTCAGAGTTCATAATAATCTGGCCACTCAGTATATATCACATTACCAAGACAAAAATGGCGCTAGCCAGGTTGGCTCAGTGGATAGAGTGTGGGCCTGCAGACTGAACGGTCCTAGGTTCGATTCCAGTCAAGGGCACATGCCCGAGTTGTGGGCTCTATCCCTAGTGGGGTCATACAGGAGGATGCCGATCAATGACTCTCTTTCATCATTGGTATTTCTATTTCTCTCTCTTTTCCCTTTCTCTCTGAAATCAATAAAAATGTATTTATTTTTTTAAAAAGAGAGACAAAAATGGACTCAGCCTAGCGGGCTCCTAATGAGAACAGAAGCCCTTGACTGTGAACCATGGCAATGAAAATAGGTTCCATAGTGATAGTATCTATTAATCTCCTGGTCATTGATGGGAGATGAGGTATGGCCAAGATTTCAGCATCTATCAGACTGGTAAACCTTAACAATCCCCACTGTTCTCATTCATAAGTATAATGAGCCACACTCATATTTAGCTGTCCCCTATGCATTCAGAAAACGATCATTCCATCAATTAGTGAACAAGGTGGTACCTGAGGCTACACTGTATTTTTACACACTAACGGGATCCGTTTCCTTTTAAACATCTAGATGTTCATTGTAAATGAACTTCCTGGAGGACTAAACTGCAGTCTCTCTTAGGAAGAATGCCTAGCATTTGCTTATATAACTGTATTTTAAGGAATGTGGTGGAGGGTCATAAAAGCATGATTAGTACCCCAATATGTAAGTCAGACTTCACATGAATTCTCCAGGAACAGTCGGAATGAATTAAATGTAATCACATTATATACACTGAGTAGCCAGATTATTATGATCTCTGAATAAAAGGCTAATATGCAAATTGTCTCCTTGACCAGGAGTTCAACCAACAGGCAGGCCGGCCAACCACCCATATCCCCTACTTCTGGCCAGCCTGACTGGACCCCATCCATGCACAAATTCATGCACTGGGCTGTTGGTTTTTTATTATATAGGATAGGATATACACTGAATGGCCAGATTTTTATGCGTTCAGAGATCATAATAATCTGGCCACTCAATGTATAATGTAATTAAGTGGCTAATCAGCTGGATAAGAAATTCACCTAGAATTCCCTTTCAAATACAGGAGACACAGTGTAACAGGGATGGGAAGCACAGCTCCAGTCCCAACTCTTAGTAGCGAGGGTCATGGCTCACCTTTATAAAGCACATGACATTTTTGAAATATCTTTACAAGTATAGCAGCAAATGGGCTTGACTTAGCTGTTTTAGCCCATTTTTCATATAAGAAAACCGAGACTTCAGAGTGAGGAAATCTCATGTTCCAAGGTCATTTGATGAACAGTTGATAGAGCCTAGGCTCGAACCTGGAGCTCTTATCTCTAAACCCGATGCTGAAATCCTATTTCCAATCCATCAGGCCAGTGGTCAGCAAACTCTAATTAGTCAGCAGAGCCAAATATCAACAGTACAACGAATGAAATTTCTTTGGAGAGCCACATTTTTTAAATTACACTTCTTCTCACGCCACTTCTTCAACATAGACTCGCCCAGGCTGTGGTAGTTTGTGCAAGAACCACACTCAAGGGGCCAAAGAGCCACATGTGGCTTGTGAGCCGCAGTTTTCCGATATCGCATTAGGCAATAGCAGCCGTGGGGAGAAGTGATGCATCACAAAGCTGATTTGAGTGCCTGTTAGGGCCTGGCACTGCACTGGGGGGCCCCCTCCCCCTCATCCCAATGGGACTAAAACATGGCCCTCTCTGGGCCCTCAGCCCCGGGGTGCTTCGTCATGGACAGCTCTGGTCCACCCAAGACTAGCGGAACCAAACGCTCTCACATGACAGTCCCACCTCGAGTCAGACCCACTTCCCCTGCCCCCTGACAGTGTCAGATCCGAAGGGGGAGCAGATGTTAGGAAGGCAAGGGGAGAGAGTGACATCAGTCTTGGTGAAAGGGGGGTGGCTGAGGGGCACACACCCAGAGCACATGGGTAGGACGTGCATTGCTGCAGCCAGCAAACGGACAAGCATGTGAAGATAAACCCTGTGAGAAACCATACGGGGCACACATTCCCATCTAGTGAAATGGGTAGATTTGGGAAAGGAGGCAAACCAACGCTGACGCAGGTTCCTACTTGAAACCCTCTTGGGACAAGGTAAGGAAGAGGCTACAGATTGTCTTGCCCAATGGTCAGCAAACTGCGGCTCGCGAGCCACATGCAGCTCTTTGGCCCCTTGAGTGTGGCTCTTCCACAAAACACCACGGCCTGGGCGAGTCTATGTTGAAGAAGTGGCATTAGAAGATGTTGACGTTTAAAAAATTTAGCTCTCCAAAAAATTTTCAATCGTTGTACTGTTGACATTTGGCTCTGTTGACTAGTGAGTTTGCCGACCACTGGGCTAGCCCCAAGCCTGGTTTCCCAGAACGAAAGTAAGGAAACATATGCGCTGAATGAGGTTAGGTGAAGCTGCGCATCCCACTCCCCAGGGTCATGCAGCTTGGGCCTTCCCTCCTGATGAGGGAGGAGGATGTTGCCCTGACAACGGTCTTAGATATTTGTAATGTCACTCTGGGGCCCTACACAATCATCACCTTTAAACTGAGCCTGCTCGCCCTAACCGGTTTGGCTCAGTGGATAGAGCGTTGGCCTGTGGACCAAAAGGTCCCAGGTTCGATTCCAGTCAAGGGCACGTACCTTGGTTGCGGGCACATCCCCAGTAGGAGGTGTGCAGGAGGCAGCTGATCGATGTTTTCCTCTCATCAATGTTTCTGACTCTATCTCTCTCCCTTCCTCTCTGTAAAAAAATCAATTAAAAAATCTGTCACAGAATTAAAAAGAAAATGAACTAAAATGAGCCTGCTCTATTTGGTCAGACATTGAATGAACTCACCCCCACGCCTTGGCAGCTCCAGACCACATAATTTCTCGGGCCTTCTGCGGCCTGCGGGCCGGACATTCCCCTGATGTAGCATGTTGCACTTACAGCACATGCTCAGCCACCCTTCAATGGGATGCTCCCACAGTGGCTGTGAGCTATGGCTCCCTTTCACAGATGAGCAAACTGAGGCTGAGAGCCGTGGAATGACCGTGAGCATCACACTAGAGGCGGCCGCCACTGGCCTGCACTGAGGATTGTTGTTGTGGTTAGTCCTCACCCGAGAATTCTTTTCCATTCATTTTTAGAGAGAGTGGAAGGGGAGGGAGGAGAGAGAGAGAGAGAGAGAGAGAGAGAGAGAGAGAGAGAGAGAAGCATCGATGTGAGAGAGACATGTGGATTAGTTTGGTTACCTTCTGCACACCTGGCCAGAGCCAGGGAGGGAGCCTGCCATTAACATACTTGCCCTTGACCGGAATCAAAGCCAGGAGCGTGCAGTCTGCTGGCCGATACTGCAGCCACAGAGCCAAAGCCGCTAAGGCTGAACTGAAGGTTTACTAGCTCTCCTTGAGAGAATGCACAGTGCACTGGGATAAAGCACGTACTTTGCATCCCATCGGAGCCACCACCGCTACAGGAGGTGGGTAGTGTGAACCCCCCTGGCTCAGGTAAGAGGCTGCAGGAGAAAGAGAATCGGTTCGAGTGACACAGGGGGGCCTGGGCCAAGCTGGGACTCCGCCTCCATCGCCTGCCTCATGCCGCCTCCCGAAGCTGCTCTAAATGATGCCGAAGATGCCAATACCGGTTTGGCTCAGTGGTTAGAGCGTCAGCCTGTGGACTGAAGGGTCCCAGGTTCAATTCCAGTCAAGGACATATGCCCAGGATGTAGGGGATATGCAAGAGGCAGCCGATCCATGATTCTCATCATCGATGTTTCTCTCTCTTTACCTCTTGCCTCCTCTCTGAAATCAATAAAGATATAGTTTTGCCAAAACCAGTTTGGCTCAGTAGATAGAGCGTTAGCATGCGGACTGAAGGGTCCCAGGTTCGATTCTGGTCAAGGGCATGTACCTTGGCTGCGGGCACATCCCCAGTGGGGGGTGTACAGGAGGCAGCTAATCGATGTTTCTCTCTCATCGATGTTTCTAGCTTTCTGTCCCTCTCCCTCTCTGTAAAAACCGAACAAACAAAAAAAACCCAATAAGATATATTTTAAAGAATGATGATGAAGAGAAAGGTGATAGTGACAGCTGTCAGCACGTGTGAGCTCTTTCACTTGCCCAGGGCCAGTTGTCAGGACTTTCCATGCTGACTCCGGCCACCCTCACAACAACCTTATGAATAGGAAGCAGCAGCATCCATCCCGGTTTACAGAAGGGGAAACTGAGGCACAGAACCAGGCCCTTTCCCAGCGTCATGCCCCGATGAGGCAGAGGGACGGGATCGGAAGCCCAGCAGCCTAGCTTCAGACACCACCATGCCGGCGGGGCTTCGCGTGCTCAATCGCTGCACCTGTGTTTGGAAATTCCATACCTTGATGCCTAATTCTTTTGACAGAAAAGCTAAATATTGAAATAGCAGCTCGCTTGTCGATGGCTGGTAAATATTTTGCGTGGTCTGTCTGTTTGTGAGCGCGATTCAATATTGACTCGGTGTAAGCAGCACGGGGTTGGGGGGGTGGAGGGGGGTGGGATGTTTCCACATTTAGCCTCCTTGCCTGTGAAGTGAGGGGGGATGCGGTCACCTGTTCCAATGAGGCAGTGCCCAGGCCCATTCTTTGACGAGCTGCGCCCCCTGCTGGTCTCTCTGCAGAGCTGTAACGATGTGGTCCAGGAGCGATTCGGGCCGGAGCTGAAATATGACATCGCCCTGCGGCTGGCGGCCCTGCAAATGTACATCGCAACCGTCACCACCAAGCAAACGCAGAAAATCTCTCTCAAATACATCGAGTGAGTGTTGACTGCGAGTCATGTCGGAGGCCAAGTTGCTGCCCCCCTTAACAGCCAAGGACACTTTGGATCTGTGTCTGTTTCCGAACCTGAACTTGGTTGTGGCGGGCCGTGGGTTAAACATGGGGATAATATATGACTGGCGTGTTCATTTTTGGGGGGGGGGAAAGAGATCCATTTCTTACATAATCCACATTTGGAGAGTGTTATGCCCAGATTTCAAGATCCCCAGAGACCACCAGGGAGCCATTATCCGATGCAAAAGCAGAAGAGTCTTTATTCGAGCCCGGGCCCGGCTCTCACAGCCCCCTTACCGGCACAGCGGTGGGACCGGAGAGAGCCAGAGCCTGGGGAGACAGAGGTTATAAGGACTGGTCATTCGGGGGGGCCTAGGAGAGTGGTGTGAGTTACATAGATTGGTCACTCTGGTTAGGGTTTCATATTCTAAGTTCAGAGCTGTCCCCTACTGTCCCCTGGATGCTCAGTAGCGACGCAGGGGAAGCACCTTTGTGACATGACCTTAGCAGGACCTAAGCCGCTCCCGGAACTTCACTGGTCCACTCGGGCAGTGGTTGGGGGAGTTAGGACACTCCTGGTGCTCCTGTGGTCACTCCCTTCAGGGGAAGAGGGGGTCAGGCTGACCAGCTCCGCAAGATGGAAGACAGCCAGTTCTGCTTTGTTCTTTCAGAGAGCTGTGGTTAAAATGAGGGTCGTACCGAAAATGAAACACATTTTTAAACTCCTACACGGACTTGGTCCCAAGGCAACCTTTGGTCTGATCGCTTTTCAGGCGTTAAGCTGCTTCATTGCCACAACATCGCTGTGGGATAAGAAGGGTTTTTCCCTCCATTTTATAGAGGAGCAAACCAACGCACAGAAGGGTGAAGTAATTTTTCCCCAGTCGCACAGGTTAGAGAGGGTGGGATTTGAACCCAGGCAGTAAGAGTCCACATTGCACTATAGTTTGTGTGATCACTCGAAGCACCTGTGTCTAGAGAGCAACCTGCATAACCCGAGGCTATTTTAGATGATCAACATGTGGCATGAGTAGCAATGTTCTAAGTGTCAGCCGGGAAGGTGGTGTTTGCAGTAAAGGACTGTAAGCGAGCGGGGAAGGATGCTACAGGACCACGCTTAGCTTCATGAATCCGTGTTTGGGAGATGTGCATGCCTGTCTTGCTTAGTACCCGCTTAGAGCACCGGTGTACTTTGACCAGAGAAGATCCCCTCTCCTTAGAAAAGGCAGTTTGTGTCACCTTCCATTGATGAGTCTGTTTAAGGGTTGTCCTTAGAGAACCGTCCGTCACCCCATCTGTACAGTCCAAGCATGTCAAACTCGCGGCTGGTGGGCCGTATGTTTGATGTGCTAATAAACAAGGCATGCGGCCCACCAGCCGCAAGTATGACATGCTTGCACATGCCCCGTTGGCGAGTGATTCATACCCTAAAGCAGCCAGACCTTCTTAATCCTGGCAGCTCTGGTGCTGAGACAAAGGAACACACATATTTCAAAGTTCATGGCAGGGCTGAAGCTACATCTCCATCTGACATGAAACGCCTTAATGTCCCCTCCATCTCTTCCTCCAACAGATGTACAGGCTCATTACAATCCCACGGTCCCAGAGGCTGTCTAAAAGCCATTCTGATTCCCTTAGTGCCAGGGTGACCCCCAAGGGGCACTGTGGCTTCTTTTCCACAGGCCTGTGAGCTTCGGTTGTATTTTAGGGACTCTATCCTGCTTGATCGTGTGCCCAACCAGTGTCTTCTAAATTAAGGGAAGAATTTGAGAAGGTGCTGGCTATTTCTTCTGTTCTAGGTCCTCTAAAGAAGGATAGGAAGACAGCCAACCAGCATGGCCCAGTGGTTGAGTGTTGACCTATGAACCAGGAGGTTCCGGTTCGATTCCCAGTCAGGGCACATGCCCGGGTTGCGGGCTCCATCCCCAGTGTCGGGCGTGCAGGAGGCAGCCAGTCAATGATTCTCTCTCATCATTGATATTTCTATCTCTCCCTCCCTCTCCCTTCCTCTCTGAAATCAATAAAAATACACTTAAAAAGGGTGGGGAGACAGCCTTCTTCTACTGACTCCAACACTACTGTTCCTACAACTCAGTTCTCCTTTAGCACCTATGGAGAACCTCGGGTCTTTCAGTCCTGGCCACTCCTTTCCACAGATGTTTTCTTTCTTTCTCTCTTAGCAAATGTGCTTTAACTGTAGCCTGAGAGAGTCGCTCCAAAAGAGGTCTCGCATTCAGAGGGATACATTCAGACCCTCATCCACTTCCCCTTTCTGAAGTTGTTGGGTGTGGGTGAAAATGGCTCCCCATTGAAAAGGTGGCCTGCACCAACTGAGATGAATCTCAGACAACCGAAATATATTTCTGTCCATACCCTGGACCCACATTTCCCCAGGTGGAACATGGTAGTCCAAAATTTCCAGAGATAACTAATGACTAAGAATCTTGTAGCATCTACGAGATAATGTTCTCATTATTCACACACCCAGCAAATGTTCATTGAGCATTTTACATGCTATCCACACTGGAACAGTGGAAAGTATAAATTATAATCTTAATCATCCATCAACCTGTGATCTGATCATAAAGACAAGACATAAAGATATGAAAAGTAATGACTTAAAATAATAATACAAGTAGAATTATAAGGTAGCCCCTAAGGACTGCCAAATGGTGAGTAAAGATAATAAGTACAGCCCAGCTGGCGTAGCTCAATGGTTGAGTGTCAACCTGTGAACTAGGAGGTCAGGGTTCAATTCCCGGTCAGGCCACATACCCAGGTTACAGGCTCAATCCTCAGTGTGGAGTCTGCAGAAGGCAGCCGATCAATGACTCTATCATCGTTGATGTTTCTATCTCTCCCTTCCTCTCTGAAATCTATACACACACACACACACACACACACACACTAGAGGCCCGATGCACAAAATTCATGCAAGAGTAGGCCTTCTTCCCGGCTGCCGGCACCAGCTTCCCTCTGGCACCAGGGACCCAGGCTTCCCTCGCAGCCCTGGCTTTGTTTGGAAGGTCATCCAGTCTAGTTAGCATATTACGCTTTCATTATTATAGATATTTTTAAAAGATAATCAGTACAAGCTGAGGAGGAAATGGTGATTATGAGAAACACCATCTGAGCAGGTGAAGGTGAACAGAGCAGGAGACATACCAACACCTTCTCAGGTTCTTCATTCACATCGTTTAGAAGACACTGGCTGGGCACATGGTCAACCAGGACAAGAGTCCCTGAAATTCACAGTATGGAACCTTAGAATAGGATTGTAGTCATAGGGAAATGGCTTCTTGGTAAAAAAAAAAAAAACACCACGATTCACCTAGTCCAATTTGTGTGTTTTCTAATATAGCCATACCTATGAGATGTGTGCACTTTCCCATCATACCAGACAAACTTAAGGGTCATGAGCCCTCCCTGACTCCACACCAGCATCATTCCTCTCCTTGCCCCAAGTCAGAGACATTGATGGAAGGAGCTCAGTAGACATGAACTGGTCGTGTGTCCAGGGAAACAGCCATGGACAGGAAGATGGGGAATGAGGAATGGTTAGGGCAGTGGTCGGTAAACCGCAGCTCGCCAGCCACATGCGGCTCTTTGGCCCCTTGAGTGCAGCTCTTCCACAAAATACCATGGCCTGGGTGAGTCTATTTTGAAGAAGTGGTGTTAGAAGAAGTTGAAGTTTAAAAAATTTGGCTGTCAAAAGAAATTTCCATCGTTGTCCTGTTGATATTTGGCTCTGTTGACTGATGAGTTTGCTGACCATTGGGTTAGGGCATGATGAAAGAGTAGTGTCCGTCCTTTTTGGAGAAGGGAGACAGCGTGCAGGCAGACAGGGAGAGGTGAGAATGAGAGTGAACAAAGGGATGGGGAGACATGGGTCTCAGAAACACAAGGTGTGAACTCTAAGAGTGTGAACTCAGAGTCTTAGGGGCGGTTTGGATGAGGACTCTGCTTTGTCCATGGATCCCAAATGCCTCTGCTCTCTGTCTGGAGAATGAGCGATGTGTTTCTTTGAAAATGCAAAGCTGTGTATTAAAGATCAAATAGCGTTTCCTGAGTGTAAATTAGAAGTTGCTTCTCGAACTGGGGATTGGTCTCCCTTCCCAGCCTTGCCAAGGCTTCACTTGTTCCAACAGACATCAGAGCGCCATTTGGTCTCCGCTAGCTCCTCATCAGAAGAATGTGAAATTAAAGCTATGCTCTTTATTGCAGGAAAGAATGGGGATTAGAGACTTTCCTTCCCTCTGCTGTGCTGCAAAGCATGAAAGAGAAGAACATAAAGAAGGCACTTTCCCATCTTGTCAAAGCAAATCAAAACTTGGTACCGCCTGGTAAAAAGGTATCACATTTGCATCTTAATAGAAAATGGATTTTCAAGAGAGAGGCCTGCATGTGTTTTATTCAAATGTTTAAAATTAGCCCGTGAATAAAAGACTTAGCATCATATTTTCCGAAGCAGAAATATTCTAAACCTTTTTAGTTTTAACCATGAACATGTTTCTAAGACGAATGAAAAGTATTCTTATGGAAACCTATTTCTTTCTTCCAAGCTATAAGCATGTATTGTATCGAGGGGAGGGTTGTTCACCTGGGCCCGAAGGAGAAGCTGGTATAACCTCTGGTTACAGGGTAGACTTGCAGGAAAATTCTACATTTCCCATCATGCTCTTGCTTTCTACTCAGACCAGCTCAATGGTGCAGCAGCCAGCACGGGTCCCTGCAGGCAGGATGCCACATGGACTAAACCAGGGTTCTCTGCATCAGTACCATTGACCTTGGGGACCAGATTATTCTTTGTTGGGGGCTAGGGCTGTCCTGCGAACTGTGGGGTATGTAGCAGCATCCCTGGCCTCTACCCACGAGAGGCCAGAAGCACCCACCCGCTCAAATGTGACAAAAATGCCTCCAGACACATGTCCTGGGGAACAAAGTCACCCCAGGTTGACAACCAGTGAGTGAGGCCTTACTTTTGGAAGGACGATGAAATGATTTCCATGTTCACCATCATTCGTGTTACAATCTTTCGTATTATCGATTAGGAGAGACACAAAGGATCTTTTAAAATATACTACTGGTCAGAATCAAGCGCTGTGTTTATAGGTAATACAAAGCCCAGGCTTTCGGGAATCAGGGAGAGAAAGACCTGGAAAATACTGGCCCTATGGAACTGGAAGAAGTCTAACAACAAAAGGGCATTTTCCAATTGATATTGGCCATAGAAACTTGGGAGACGCCAATACAAATCACTGCTTATGTGGGCAATTCTTTGGTCTTAGGATCTGATCTTAAGTCATTTTTACTTGCTCATTTCTATTTCCTCCTCACCCTGTGGCTTTTTTTATTTTAATTTTTGGTAAATGTTCTATTTTGTTATTAGTTGTTGTTAATCTTTACTTTATAAATTACACTTCATCATAGATATGTATGTATAGGAAAGAACATAATATATATAGGTTTCAGTACTGTCTATAGTTTTGGACATCCACTGGGGGCTTTGAAATATACTAATGTGTCCCACAGATAAGGGGGGACCATTGTTCTCATTTTCTTTATACTACATTGCCACTTTTTAAAATTAAATTACTAGAAGCCCAATGCACGAAGATTTGTGCTAGAATGGGCCTTCCTTTCCCTGGCTGCTGGCACTGCCTTTCCATTCTGGCCCAGCCCCAGAGCCACCTCTTTCTACTCTGGCCCCCCCTTACCATGTTGCCCAGAGGCCAGAGGTGGGGCAGAATGCCTGCATCATCACCATGGCCACGATGCAAGTGTCCCGCCCACCCCTAGTCACTTGGCGCCTGTGCATGCAAATTAACCTCCATCTTTGTTGGGTTAATTTGCATAGTCACTCTGATTGGTTGTAGGCATAGCAGAGGAATGGTCAATTTACATGTTTGTCCATTATTAGGTAAATATATTGGAGTGACGTTAGTCAATGTGCACATACAGGTTTCATGTATGGATCACTAAATTACAAAATCTGTATATAGGACCATGTGCCCACCACCCAAAGTCAAATCTTCTCCTGTCACTTCATATGAGGACCCCCTTCTCCCCCTACCCGTGGCTTTTGTAA
Source organism: Antrozous pallidus (assembly GCA_027563665.1). Classification (NCBI taxonomy): domain Eukaryota; kingdom Metazoa; phylum Chordata; class Mammalia; order Chiroptera; family Vespertilionidae; genus Antrozous; species Antrozous pallidus. The sequence continues at coordinate 139,614,941 of CM050509.1, read as the reverse complement.
ACAAATAATCTGATTCAACATACTATCGGCACCATCGGCTTACTTCCGGTTCCTGGAACCATTCAGCTCATAGAAATGTAGCAGGACATCACAGATCAAGATTTTTAAAATTTCAGATCTGTTTTGCCCAAAGTTAATTTCTCTTGACTAACTTGATAGGGTTGTTTTTTTTAAGCCTGGCCCACTGGTTTTCTAATTTGGATGCCTGCTCTAAGATCAATCTATCTACCTGTCTATAAAGGTCATTCCTTCTAGCCTAGGGTGAGTGGTTTGCTTCTGAATCCATTTGCAAATTGCTTTGGGTTTTTTAAAGAAATAGGATGGATGAACAGTCCTGAATACCAGTTGAGGGTGGCACACTTAGGTGAGTTAACAAGTGAGTTGGCGAGTCACCTGCAAAATATCACCCCCAACAAACATTCCTGGCACATGCAGTATGAACCATGGACTTTTTTTTAATTGAGTACTTTTATTATGATGTGGGAATCTACATATTTAAGTCTTTCTAAAGATACATATTATCTGGATAAAATTTCATTTGTGAATCATTCATGAACCTCAATAGATTTCTGGAGTAGAATGAATGAAACAGAGACTTAGAGAGCAAGTTCCAACATTTCCACAGTGCTTAGAGCTCAGGAAGTTCATTTTCCCCCAAACACTTGCAAAGACTGTGAAAAAATTGAGATGGGCATGTAGAGCCTGTGTAAAGGCTTTATATAGGTGTCGGGTGTGTATTCAAAACCGCATACAGGTAGGTCTCCCGTGTGGTGGGAGAATGTACAACAGCCTTTGTCCCTGATTGCAATTGGAGACATCACTCACCTTTTGAAATCTCCTTATGAGTAGATGTATCCGTGGAAAATTTTTTAAAAATATATACATTTTGATTGATTACAGAGAGGAAGACGGAGAGAGAAACATCAATGATGAGAGAGAATCATTGATTGGCTGCCTCTTCCATGCTCCTCACTGTGGATCAAGCACACAGCCTGGGTATGTGCCCTTGACCAGAATCGAACCTGGGACCCTTTAGTCCGCAGGTCAACACTCTATCCACTGAGCCAAACTGGCTAGGGTCATGGTCAGCAAACTGTGGCTTGCGAGGCACATACGGCTCTTTGGCCCCTTGAGTGTGGCTCTTCCACAAAATACCACGGCCTGGGAGAGTCTGTTTTGAAGAAGTGGCATTAAAGGAAGTTTAAGTTTAAAAAAATGTGTCTTTCAAAAGAAATTCCAATCGTTGTCCTGTTGCTATTTGACTCTGTTGACTAATGAGTTTGCCGACCATTGAGCTAGGCTTGTTCTCACTTTGTTGAGTGCCCTGGCCCAGCGCACCTGTACTTATGAGTGCTCATTACGTTTCTCCGAAATAAAACAAATGTAATCCAAATGTCCTGTCACCGTCCTTCATCAGGAAGCCAAATGCAGAGCAATTATGTTTCATTTTTCATTCCGAGTTCTTGTCACACGCGCCTGTTGGCAGCCGTCGTCTCGTTTGCCCTTGTTTTCAGCTGGTCTCCGGCAGGAGCAGAATCACACCCGATGGAGATAACACCTGATGTTTCTTCTCTCCCCACAGCTCTCCGCCCTGCAAGCCAAGGTCCATTATCTCAAGTTCCTCAGTGACCTTCGTCTGTATGGGGGCCGTGTGTTCAAGGCCACACTAGTGGTAATTTCTGTTTTCTGCTTTGGCTTCTTCTGGAAAGTCATGGAGGCCTGGAAGTGTCACTGCATAGGCTGTCTTGAATGAGCTGCTCTTGATGACAGAAACAAATCAGCTGTGAATACTTTGCAGCCTTTGTTTGGAACTCCGTGCACCACAGTCTGCACTGTGGGAAGAAATGGGAAACTAGACGGCAGCACCGCAGCGTGCTCTGGAAAAAGAAAGGGGGAGACCCGGAAGTGATGTGCCCTTACCGTGGCCCTCCTTTCAGTCATTGCGCCAAAAGTAGCTTTCACATAAAAATATTTTTTTTCATTTCTTAAAACCTCTCATGATTATGAATGTACATGCTATGGTAACATGTACTTTCCACGTTATGCTTAATTTATCAGAGCCTCAATGCAGTCATACATCTGGTTCTTCTAATTGGGTGACTTTAGTGCAATAAAACCTAGAAATACTTTCTAAAGAAAATGTTGTCTTGCCCGGGACCTCAGAAATGAGCATCAACCTATGAACCAGGAGGTCAGGGTTCGATTCCCAGTCGGGGCACGTGCTGAGCTGTGGGCTCCATCCCCAGTGGGGGGCATGTAGGAGGCAGCTGATCAATGATTCTTTCTCATCATTGATGTTTCTTTCTCCCCCTCTCTCCCTCTCTCCCCCTCTTGCTTCCCCTCTCTCCCCCTCTCCTTCTCTCTTCCTCTCCCTCTCTCCCTCCCGCCCTCCCTTTTCTTCCCTCTCTGAAATCAGTAAAAATCTATTAAAAAAGAAAAAGCAATTTTATAAAAACATTCTCTCGGGCATTAAAAGTCTAGTGTTTTTATATTTTGTCAATGTCCCTTTATCAGCAGGCAGAAAAGCGCTCGGAAGTGACTCTCCTGGTGGGGCCCCGCTATGGCATAAGCCACGTCATAAACACCAAAACCAACCTGGTGGCTCTCTTAGCTGACTTCAGCCATGTGAACAGGATCGAGATGTTTACTGAAGAGGAGAACTTGGTGAGGGTGGAGCTCCATGTCCTGGACGTGAAGGTAAGTTGGCCGGATGTTGGCACATGGCCTTGATCTGAGCAGCTCCTTTGTGCTGCACTGCTGCTGCTGACAAAGCAGGTAGAATTGCAGTGTGCCCAGAGCCTCAAAGATGCGACGTGGTACCGAAAGCAAATCCACCCAAATCACAGGGTCAAGTCGCTCTTCTTCTCTGGACTCAGTTTCTTCATGTCTGCATAAGAGAGCAAGCAAGTTCATTTCTGAGGTCCTTTCATCCCCGGAATCCATGAGTCATAGAGAGTGGGAGAGACTTTTTGCTTCTAACTTTGAGAATGTATGAGTCTTGTATAGACAGGGAAATTTTTCCCAGCTCTGATTAGAACTCCCACTCCCTTGCGTTAGATTGGGTCCCTTGTGTTTATTCTTTTAGAAAAGCTGAACATTTTAGTCAGTCTGTCTTTTTGTACTATAGCAATTGGTCCTGATGCCTATGAATGTCATGGCCATTCCATTTAAAACAGCAATCTAAGATCATCCTCAAGGGGTAAAACTTCACTCCCCAAACAGAAGTTGTTAGGAAGTGATCAAGGCCCTTGGGCCCCACCTTCTTGTCCCAGTAATAGATGAGTCATTGGATTGGGGCATTGTTGATGTATCCAGTGTTTGCATGGAGAAGAGGCACTGACCGGAAGAGAGGCAGTGACTCCACAAAGCAAACACTGTCAACCGGAAGTGCTCTGAGAACAGGCAGAGGGGACCCACTCCCACCATGGTGGCATGGGCAGAGCGGATTAAGAGGAACTGAGAATATGGGAAAAGGTTTCTACACAGCAGATGGGACAGCATCAGGGATCTGCAGCAGGAAGAGATGACCTTGAGGAGGTGGAGCTCCACCATGTTGGCCATGGCCCATGGGATTTCATGGGCTAACCCCAGGGACTCTCTTTGACTTCAGTGTACAAGAGTAGACTTGGAATGCCTGCCCTGGTCTATGATCAAAGATGCTGAAAACAATAGCCCATCATGGAAAAAGGATGAATTGCGTTCATCACAGACCTGCTAACTAGGGATAATCTGTACCCAACAGAAGTGGATGGCAAGACCCTACTCATGGTCTCCTTGTCTGTGTAAATAATTGTGGGGTGGTTTGAGGGGAGACCTCAATTGAAATGGGAGGAAAAGGCAGTTCAGTAAGTAGTAGAGCGGCTTTGGGTGGGAAGTTAGATTCTACCAGTGGGGTCATCAAATCTGGCCAGTGTCCTACAGCTGAGAGCAAGAGGCCCATCATGTCAGTATTTCTGTGTCTTCCTGGGGGTTTGCTTTTTGTTGTTCCCTTATTTCCCTCTTGCTTTGTCTGTCAACAAGAGCACGCCAGCCCCTCTACCCTTCCTAACTCAGTGAGAATACTTGCTTGAATTAAACACTTCCTTCCCTATATTCCTAAGATCCATGTACCAGGAAATAATAACCTCATTGGTTCCAGAGAGTTTTACTTTTTAGCAAGGCCTTTTCTTAGTTCCCATCTCTCCTTTGACTTCCTATTAATTGACAGTTTCTTTTAGAAGCAGCCTCTTTCTGGATCTCTTTGACACTTTTTGTTCAGTCTTAGCAGTAATTTCCACTTCGTTTTTACTTCTCTTTAACACTAATTTTCATCATGAACCCAAACTTAACTTCCTATGATTTTTCAGATTGTGAGTTCAGATCTGCTAACAAACTCTTTAACTTCAAAAATTTTTTTGAACTGTTGACTGTTTGGGAACAAAAACAATGTTATTTTCTTTTCGGACTTGGAAAAGATTCAAAATGTCTAGGTTTCAAAATGATGCCACCGACATGTTTCTCAGTAAGGCTCTCTGTGTTATGCCTGAACTTTCCCCCACATTTCTGTTTCTCCGATGAAATGGTTGCTCAATAACTTTCATTGTTTACATTTCCATGTACAAATGTAGTCATTGTCACCTGGCGGAAGCTAGCCAGGAGAGATGGCTTTAACCAAGTCATTCTCTTTTGTGTAGCCCATCACGCTGCTGATGGAGTCATCAGACGCCATGAACTTGGCCTGCTTAACAGCTGGATACTACCGGCTACTTGTGGATTCCAGGAGGTCCATCTTTAACATGGCCAACAAGAAAAATGCCGGGACCCAGGACACAGGTATTCTCTCCCTAAACTCACAAAGCAGTGACTCCCCTTCCCATTCACTTGACCAAAACAATAAGGATCTTTCATATATATATATATATATATATATATATATATATATATATATACACACACACACACACACACACACACACACACACACACACACACACACGAGGCCCAGTACATGGCATTTGTGCACTGGTGGGGGGAAGGGGCTGTCCCTCAGCCCTGCCTATGCCCATTTACAGTTCTGGAACTCTTGGGGGATGTCCAACTGATGTGGAGTGGGCCTAAGCCAGCAGTCAGATAGCCTTAGCACTGCTGCGAAAGCGGGAGAGGCTCCCACTGCCACCGCTGTGCTCACCAGCCATCAGCCGGGCTTGTGCTGAGCGGCACTCCTCCTGTGGGAGTGCACAGACCACCAGGGGGCAGCTCCTGTGTTGAGTGTCTGTCCCCTGGTGGTCAGTGTGCATCATAGTGACCTGTCATTCCACCATTCGGTCGATTTGCGCATTACCCTTTTTATTATATAGGATATATGTTTTTATTGATTTTTAAAGAGAGGAAGGGAGAGGGCTAAAGAGATAGAAACATCAATGAGAGAAGAACATCATCGATCAGGTGCCTCTTGCACAACTCCCCAATGGGGATAAAGCCCTCAACCCGGGCATGTGCCTTGACCAGGAATCGAACTAGTGACCTCTTGGTTCTTGGGTCCACACTCAACCACTGAGCCAGGATTTTTCTGGAAAAGTAAAAATCATCTGCATAAAAATCTAATGTCCAAATTTAACACAAGAGCCTTCAAGTCTATCTGTATGGCCTAATTATTTTCTCTAACAATGTTGATTATGGGGATTTGATTACTGTGATGGGAGTGAGCATCAGTCTGTATGGCTGGGTTTTAATGTCTCCCTTTCCTAGGAGCCAACATGCCGAGAACTAACAATAGGATGCCCCATAGGGAGGGGGAGCCCCTCCTTGAGGTGCTCTAGGTGCAGACACCTGGGACCCTCCTCAGGCATCCGATTGACCTCCCGGATCTAGGAACTCTCCCAATAGGACGACTTGGGTATCACCCAGGACTTGGACTTGGGGCTTTAGCTCTGTATGCGGATCTTTGAGATCACAAGCGTATCAAATACTTCAATCCCGCCACTTGACAGGGCGAAATAAACCTGAAGTGAGAACAAGGGGGGCTGCAAACGTGACAGTTTGCAGTTTCTCCGAGGGTGAGTGGTTTTCTTTTGCTTTGAAACTTCTTCAGTGTTTGACATTTCCTCCATCTCCAGGGGCTGCTGGGTAAATGTGGCTGATGGACAGACACGACTATTCCAGCCAAATCTCCTGACCCATGAACAATGGCTAATTGCATTTCGTAATAGTCTGATTGGGTTCCGTAATAGGGCTTCTGTGGAAGACAGGGACATTCTTAAGAACAAATTCCATCTGCGGTGTTTCTCAGGGCAAGGAGGAAGAAGAGGAGGAGAATTCTCTTGCTTTTACTCAGCAGGAACCATAAATGATTACTCCAGAAACGTACTGTGATGTGTAAACACACACAGAGACAGACTCGCAGGCAGTATATGATGATGGTTGGGTAGATGGCAGCAGTACCAGTCACAGGATAAAGGGAACCAGAGGGAAAGAAAGAGATGGACAAGGCATGCCCAAAGCAGCTTGGACCTGAGACTAGATTTAATCCAGCCCCACCTTGAAATGCCTGTGTGTTTTTTAATTTTTATTTATTTACTTTTAATCTTTATTGTTGAAAGTATTACATCTGTTCCCTTTCTCCCTGTTTTTTTGTTTATTTTATTTATGTTTAATTTTTATAATTTTTTATTGTTTAAAGTATTTACAAATAGTAGTACATATGTCTCCTTTTTTCTCCCATTGACCTCCCCAACCCTTTCTCCCTATTAACCCCTTATAGCCCCCGCCCCCACCCCATGCCTTCACCACCCTGTCTACTGTATCCATGGGGCATGCATAGATGCATACAAGGTCGTTGCTTGATCTCTTACCATCCCCCCCCCATACTCCCCCTGCCTTCCCTCTGAGCTCCAACAGCCTGTTCCACACTTCCATGTCTCTGGATCTATTTTGTCATCAGTTTGTTTTGTTCATTGGATTCTACATAAGTGAGATCATGTGATAATTTGTGTTGTTTTTTTTTTTTCATTTGTACAATTGGGATTTAAAACCTAGCTTTCAAGGTAAGAACTAGAAAAAAATAAATCTTATGTACCATCGCTAAAAAGATGCTCAGTGCCTCTTACTAATAATTGGCAGTAGGGAAAAGAAGACAGAAATGGAAAAAATTCATAATGAAAGTGACAGAAACACAGAAAGGAATGGAAGACAGACATAAGACAAGGAAAGACCCTGAGAGACACAGGTGATTAGAAGTAAATAGGGAGAGAATGAAACGGAGGTGGTATTTTTGGATTTGGTGGGGAACATTTTTATGCCCATGTTTTTTCACTGACTAAGGAGACTTAGAGCAATTTAACGCCGACCTTTGAAATTCCAAAGAGCAGTTCAGCAACTTAAAATGATCCTTTAACATTTGAAAACCAGTTTTTGGTTTTGTATTTTCAAATCTTAAAGTTTATCTGGAAAGTATAACCTTTTGCAGGTGCACGAAGAAGAGCAGACAGACTGCTCTAAGACTGGCTGTGGTAGAAAGGGCCTGGGTTCTGCCCACTTTCTAGTGACTCACAATGTAATGTTTGATGAACTTTCAAGAGGCAAAAACTTAGTTCCAGAAAGTAGTATCACCATGGGGAAAGAGTGGAATTTCAGTAATTTCTCCCAGTTCTACAGTGCGAATGAGGGTGAGGGCGCAGGTTGCAAGTATCTCTCTCCACTCTCAGAGAGAGAGAGAAATTGAGAGGCAGAAAGCATGCACACAAGTGTGTGTGTGTGTGTGTGTGTGTGTGTGTGTGTGTGTGTGTGTGTAAGAAGGGAGGACAAGGGAGAGAAGACGGCATACCCCAATTGCCTTGCTTTTAGCCTGCTGACCTATTCCATTGTCTTGTTGGTTTAATTCAGGAGTTGGCAAACTATGGCCCATGTGCCACATCTTGTTATTATAAATAAAGCTTTATTGGAACTCAGGTATGTACATTGTATTAGGCCCCTAGGGCTCTGTAACAAAGTAGGTCAAACTTGGGACGTAACATCAGAGAAACTTATTCTCTCACAATTTTGGAAGCTAGAGGTTCAAAATCCAGGTGTTGGCAGGGCGATGTTCCAATAAGCACCCGGTTGACCCCAGCTGTGCAGCAGCTTCAGGCTTAGCCTCCTCTGATGGTAGAAAGTCCTCCTTGTCTGCTGAAACTCCCAAAAGACCTCCTGACACTTAGGAAACGTAGAGAGCGAAGTCCGTTTGGGCCAGCTCACCCCTAGTCCATCGTCTCCTCCCACTCTGTGAGAGACTGGACCACAATATAGATCCTAATTCCCAGCCCACATCTTTCGTGTCTCCAAAATTATTCCAGAAGCCAAATCCGTCCACTTTTCTGGAAGGAAATCAAGATTGAATGTGTATTTTCTTCTTGTCTCAAATTGATCACAGACCTTAGTCAAAATTTCTAACAAGAATCACTGAGCTCCCATTTCTTCTTCTCTTCAAATACTTTCAAAATCCTCAAACCCACATATTTCTGCATCTCTGGGTCTTAGAAGGGTCTGAGCAGGTATTGCTTTTAGCCTGCTGACTTGTTCAGTTTTCTTGTTGGTTTAATTCAGGAGTTGGCCCCTGGGCCAAATCTTGTTCTTATAAATAAAGTTTTATTGGAACTCAGCCATGCACATTGTATTAGTTCCCTAGGGCTCTGTAACAAAGTAGGTCAAACTTGAGGGTGTAACATCAGAAAAGCCTTTTCTCTCACAGTTTTGGCAGCTAGAGGTTCAAAATCCAGCTGTTGGCAGTGCCCCGCTCCCTCCGAAGTCTCTAGGGGAGAAACTTTTCTCGCCTCTTCCTGTTTCTCACGGGTGTTGACATTCCTTGTGGCTGTGTAGCTCCGGTATCTGATAATCCATACCCCTCACATACATGTGCATGTGTGTGTGTGCACGCGCACATATATACACACAGCCAGTCATAATGTAGGTTGTCATTCATGAAACAATGCTGAACCCCAACAGTTGTACTTACTATAAAGCATGAAAATATGGCTAGTGTAACTCAGTGTCTTCAAAGTGATATATTTTCCTTGCTATCCATAAAAAATAATATATATTTAGTAAAATGACTTGGAACATTGTTCAGCATTGAGTCTATAGTTTTGGGGGAGCAAAACCCTCTTCAGTGAAAGTGATTTCTCCCCATGTCTTGTATATCTGATGTCAATATTACTCAAACTTGGGTGAGGGGGCAATTTGAGGGAACAGATGGGAAAATAGGTGGCCCACACACTTCCTCAAAATATTACCTCTGGAATCCACAATGCAGTGTTGATAGTGACACACTGGCCCATCTTGTTAAATATCAGGAACAAAATCTTCACCACAAAATCTCTATAGAAAGACCCTTGAATCCCAGCTGCTATGGCTTAGTGGTTGAGTGTCAACCTATGAACCAGGAGGCCACGGTTCGATTCCCAGTCGGGGCACATGCCTGGGTTGTGGACTTGATCCCCATCGTGGGGTTTGTAGGAGGCAGTCGATCAATGATTCTTCTCAAACACATCTCATTGATGTGTTTCTCTCTCTCTCTCTCTCTCTCTCTCTCTCTCTCTCTCTCTCTCTCTCTCTCTCTTCCCCCCCCTTTCCTCTCTGAAATCAATAAAAACATTAAAAAAAGAGCCTTGAAGGGCAAACAAAACAATTTTTAAATTAGGATTTTTGCTATCTTAATTCACGCAGGCCATCAAACAAGTCTTCAGAAAGTTCTCATGACACAAATAAAAATTGAAATTAGTCAAAGTATTAACTATGCTTGGAAATAGCAGAGAGAAGTACATTACCTCTGTGTGCGCCACCTTCTGCACCATATGCGCATGTGCATACACGCATGGCTACTAATGTTCATATGGGTATATAAACATCCAGTAGGATATAAAACAGTGGAAGAGAGAGGTTTTCATGTTATCATTCCAATATTTATTATTACATTGTATTTCATTGATATATCTTATTATTGCATGATCATTACAATGTTTGCTAAGATACATGGCAGAAGTACGTGGATCCTTGACTTTCTCTGAACTCAATGAGGACAAAGGCCCGCATCTTCCTCTACAAAGTGGGTGATGTCCGATCTCCGTTTACAAAGCAAAGGGCAATTCATTTTCTGGAATAGCAGTCTATTGGACTGCCATCTTTAAGGATTTGAAAAGGCATGTTTTGTATTCCCCTTCACAGATGGACGTGAGGTCTTTTAATAAGAGAGCCAAGAGTCAGGTGGAATTAAGCTGTAGTTCCCTACTCTCAGATGGTATTAGATGTTTATCAAATAGTAATTTATGCAGTGCCGATTCTGTTACTGTCAGTTCTCCTAACCAAGAAATCCTTACCCCTGAGGCCTAAATCGACCACTGCCATATTTGGAAAGCTCAGTAACCCTGTTTTTATAAAAGTGATGTGACAAGCCATTCAATTAAGAAACAGCCCAGTCAGCATGGCTCAGCGGTTGAGCATTGACCTGTGAACCAGGAGGTTCGATTCCCGGTCAGGGCACATGCCCGGGTTGCAGACTTGTTCCCCAGTTGGGAATGTGCAGGAGACAGCCAATCAATGATTGTCTCCCGTCATGGATGTTTATACCTCTCTCTCCCTCTCCCTTATTTGCTGAAATCAATAAAAATGGATGAGAGAGGGAGGGGGGGAGAGAGAGAGAGAGAGGGAGAGAGAGACGAGGCCCCCAGAAACCAGACAGCACTGTAATGTGTCTTTGCATGATTCTTTCTCCTTAGGAGCTGAAAATAAAGGAAAGCTTAACATCCTCGGCCCTGAGTGGAACTGTGTACCCCAAATGACCACCTTTATTGGCGAAGGGGAGCAAGAGGCCCAGATCACATATATAGATTCCAAACAGAAGGCGGTGGAGATGACGGACGGCACCTCGTGTCCCAAAGACCACCGGCACGTGTACATGGCCAACACCTACAATCCCGATGAGCTCGGCCCGCAGCTGGCACCGCCGGGAGACGCCCCGGGCGAGGCCGACTACAGGAGCCTCGCTCCGAGGTCCCTGTTGACCTTCTCAGGCCCGGAAGCTCTGAAGAAAGCACAGGAGTCTCCAAGAGGAGCCAAAGTGTCCTTCATTTTTGGAGACCTCGCCATGGACGATGGGATGGGCCCCCAAGCCCTCAGCTACGACCGGCTCTTGGAGGAGAGCCCCGAGCTGCTGGAGAAGCAGACGAGTCTCTACATGAGAAGTGCCAACGACATGAAGACCCTGGACCTCGCCCCGGACTCGGAGAGCATCCCGTTTGGGGACAACTCCGTGTACGCAAACATAGGCGACGTGAAGGGCTTCGAGGCCGCCCCGGGCATCGAGGAGCCCCTGCTGCATGACATCTGCTACGCGGAGAACACCGACGACGCGGAGGACGAGGACGAGGTGAGCTGCGAGGAGGACCTTGTGGTGGGCGACATGAACCAGCCGGCCATCCTCAACCTGTCGGGCTCAAGCGACGACATCATCGACCTCACGTCCCTGCCGCCTCCGGAAGGGGATGACAACGAGGACGACTTCCTGCTGCGGTCCTTGAACATGGCCATCGCCGCCCCCCCGCCTGGCTTCCGGGACAGCTCGGACGAGGAGGACTCTCAGAGCCAGGCGGCCTCCTTCCTCGACGACAAGGGGCCGGGCGGCGGCAGCAGCCTGCAGAGCGACGAGATCCCCGTGTCCCTCATCGACGCGGTGCCCACGGGCGCCGAGGGGACGGGCGACAAGGGCCTGGAGAAGCCGGCCGCACCGCTGGCAGCCCTGGGAGCTCTGTCCGTGTCAGAAGAACAGCAGACCAGTAACAATTCAGGTTCTTTCACGATCGTTACATTCATTCACTGATAAGCACCTCATCACTCATCCCATCGAGCCATTTGCGCTTGGAGCCCCGTGTGTGCTGTTGTGCATCTCACGCATGTCCCATTTCATACATGTGCGGGCCCTCACATCATGGCTTTTTTTGTGTGTGTGCATATGTGGTTTCTTTTGTTCCTTTTTTAAAAATAAATAAATAAATAAATACATGTGGCACGCCTCCCTCCCCATTTCTGGAACATCCGTGCAATAAACTGAGTCCTCCCCGGCAAGGGACACGCTCGTTCGGTTCGGTTCGGTTCTGTTGTGAGTCACACGCTCCCATCCTCGCACGCGGCTCCCGGTGTCTGTGGCGCATCTATTAATCGCCTCTTGTTTCTCACGGCATGCAGGTGTAGCCATCTTGAGGGCCTATAGCCCCGAGTCCTCCTCAGACTCGGGCAATGAAACTAACTCCTCCGAAATGACAGAGAGCTCGGAGCTGGCCGCCGCGCAGAAGCAGTCGGAGACTCTCTCCCGCATGTTCCTGGCCACGCCCGACGGCTACCACGCCCTCCCCGAGGAGCAGACCGAGTTCTCCACCTCCACCTGCACCTCCAAGGCCCCTGCCGGGGGCGCCCTGCCCCCCAAGGCCCCCCACGCTCTGGCCGCCCGGCCCCCGGGGACGGACGTGCCATCCAAAGTTGTGCCTTCCAAGCAGTTACTGCACTCGGACCACATGGAGATGGAGCCCGAGACCATGGAGACCAAGTCGGTGACGGACTATTTCAGCAAACTGCACCTGGGCTCCGTGGCGTATTCCTGCACCAGCAAGCGGAAAAGCAAGGCGGCCGACGGGGAGGCCAAAGCGCCCGCGAATGGGGCGATCGGGGCGGAGCCAGCGGGGAAGAAGCAGCAGGGGGGGGCCAAGGCCGAGGCCGAGGAGGACGCCAAAGGCAAGTTTGGTACCGTGTCCGCCAGGGACGGACAGCGCCTGGGCCCTTTCAACCTGGAGAGAACTGCCTTCCGCAAGGACAGCCAGCGATGGTACGTGGCCGCCGACGGGGCGTCCGACAAGGGCGCCCTGGAATCCGCCACGGGCATCTTCCCACGACCTCCTGGCCTGGGGACGCGGGAGGCCGAAGGGAAGGATGAAGGAGCTCATCGTGGGGAAGCTGCTGAGGTTTCAGGACTCGGCCAGCGGGACCACTTCTTAACGGACGTGACGTGTGTCACTTCAGCCAAAGACTTGGACCACCCGGAGGACGCCGCCCCGCCGCCCTGTGACCGCCCTCCCCAGCTTGCCGGCACCGAAGAGAGCGTGGCCCACCTCTGCGACTACCACTTGGCCAAGCGGATGTCGTCGCTGCAGAGCGAGGGCCATTTCTCTCTCCAGAGCTCCCAGGGCTCCTCGGTGGACGCGGGCTGTGGCACGGGCAGCAGTGGCAGTGCCTGCGCCACCCCCGTGGAGTCCCCGCTCTGCGCCTCCACGGGGAAGCACCTGCTCCCCGAGGCAGCAGGCAAAGGCGGGCCTTACGCCGAGGAGAGAGCCTCGGGGCTCCCTGGCCACGGCGCCCCCTTTAAGGAACCACACCCTCAGGCGGAAGGGGTGTGTCCCCGGATGACAGTGCCTGCCCTGCACACAGCCATTACTGCTGAACCCCTGTTCGGGACTCTGAGAGATGGATGTCACCGACTCCCCAAGATTAAGGAAACCACAGGTACAGAAATGAGGGATTTAGCGCTTTGGCTGATACACGGGGAGCATGTAAACCCAACTCACAACAAACCTAGAAACATGCAATCTGGCCCTAGCCAGTGTGGCTTAGTGGGCAGAGCGTCGGCCTGCAGACCAAAGGATCCCAGGTTCGATTCTGTTCAAGGGCAGTTATCTTGGTTGCAGGCTTTGCTTCCTGGCCGGACCCTGGTCGAGGTTCATGCAGGAGGCAACCAATTGTGTTTCCCTCACATCAATGTTTCTCTGTGTCTTTCCCTCTCTCTTCCACTCTCCCTAAGAATCAATGGTAGAAATGACACTGCTCTTTAGAATCTTAATCTGTTCTTGCTTTTTGAAGCTGAGGGAGCAATACTTGTTTCTAAATGATAAATATAGGCTTTCAGCAGTGCCCATGGGGACTTTTGATTACAAGTCACAGAACGGTTTGATTTCCTGTTTTGGGTTTCTGATTTTGCCATTGCATTTTTGAGAGACAAGGAAGGATCATGGGGGGGGGGGGGGGGAAGGGTCAGGGAGATTGGAGGGACTGGGAGAGATCGTTCACCTTTCAGCAGTAGTTACAGGTTCCTCTTGACTCTGTAAGACTCCTAGAGGAATATTCTGACGTGTTAATGAGATCTTATATTGGTTAATGTCTATTCCTGCTCTTTTAAGATTATCTATTTTCTCAAAACCCACTACTCAATTAAAAAAAAAAGTTTCTAGCCTGCTGGCTCAGTTGGTTAGAGCAGTGGTCAGCAAACTCATTAGTCAATAGAGCGGCAAACTAAGGCTTGTGAGCCACAGTTTGCTGACCACTGGCTTAGAGCACTGTCCCCATACACCAGGGTCTCGGGTTCAATCCTCAGTCAGGGCACATACAAGAATCAACCCATGAATGCATAAATAAGTGGGACAGCAAATTGATATCTCTCTCTCTCTCTCTCTCTCTCTCTCTCTCTCTCTCTCTCTCTTAAACCTAAAATCAATTTTTAAAAAATATTTTTTATTGATTTCAGAGAGGAAGGGAGAGGGGGTAGAGAGAGAGAGAAAGAGAGAGAGAGAGAGAGAGAGAGAGAGAGAGAGAGAGAAACATCAGTGGTGGGAGAGAATCATGGATTGGCTGCCTCCTGCATGCCCCCTACTGGGGATCAAGCCCGCAACCTGGGCATGTGCCCTTCACTGGACTCGATCCCAGGACCCTTCAGTCCACAGGCCACTGCTGTATCCACTGAGCCAAACTAGCCAGGGCTAAAATCAATATTTTAAAAACCCACCATTGGCTTCACCTGCCATGGGAAACCAGCCTATGAATTTACATAATTCATCACCCAACTGTTATCTTTATCTCTAATCTAATTAAAGCATGCTCTCGCCAACTTCTCACAAAAATTCTGTGAAATGGAGATTTTCTTCACATAATTTGCCCAGTGTCTCCACTTCAAAACCTGTACAAGGAGAATTTTCTGGGATCCTCCTTCAAAGGCGAGCTGATATAATTTGCCTTCAGTAAATTAGGCCACTTCTTTATAAAACAAAAAAAAATGAACAGATGCCAGGATTAACCTAACTCCCTTGAAATGAAACTTCAGTGTCATAAACATGTTTGAATAGTTTATACCTAGAATGTGTGTCTTCTAATTATGTGTCTAAACTTTGACAGGTAAATGGGAGCAAAATAATTAATGTAATCTCATTTTCTCCCTGGAAACATTGGGGATTTCTAGACAATTCTGAATGAATCAGTAGCCTAAGAAATAACAGACTACAGTATTTTTAAAATATTTCTTTATTGATTTCAGATAGGAAGGGAGAAGGAAAGAGCAATAGAAACATCAATGATGAGAGGGAATCATTGATTGGCTGCCTCCTGCACGCCCCCCACTGGGGATCGAGCCCGCAACCCAGGCATGTGCCCTTGACTGAATGAAACCCGGGACCCTTCAGTCCACAGGCTGACGCTCTAGCCACTGAGCCAAGCTGGCTAGGGCTGCAGTATTTTTTAATGTGATCTCAGAAGGCAGTCTTTGGAAAGCAGGGTGATCCTGACAAGTGGCAGCCCTTCTCAAATGCATCCTTGGGAAATAGCAATCATCACAGAGAGATGTAGTGCATTGACCACCATAAGATGTTTAATGATTCTCTCTGTTTTTTCTACTACCCCTAGTGTAGCTTTGACAGAGTCTGGGAAGGAGAGACGAGGAGGCATGCCTTCAGTGTGGTCTCAATATCCTGAAGCTGATCCCATCCTGCTACCATCAAACATTCACTCGGAATCAAAGGTGCCAATTCCAAATCAAGACCCCAATGATTTCTCCCAAGCGTACCGGGCCTACGGAGAGGCTGTGAGCTGGCAGCCGCTGGATGTGAGAGGGGAGAGCCGTGGGACACCCCCCAGCCAGAGGGCTCTGAGGCGTAGCAGCAGTATCCTGTCAGGATGCGTAGGTTTGGAGACCTTCCGAGAGAGAACCAAGGGTACAGTCAGCGTAAAGTGTCCAGGTGTCACAGAAGCACAGGAGGCCACTTCAGAAAGGCGAGCAGAACTCCCCCTGGGAAAGAAGCTCACCAAAAGTTTTTCCCAAAGCTCCATGCACTTTAGCTCTGACGGGAAGGATCACAAGGGGTCCCCGGTGGCTCGCAGAGACTCAAAGCTGTATAAGACATTGCCTTTGAGGAAGCTGGAGGGCAGCAACTGGAGATGCCGGGGACCTTTCAGCTACTGCTTCCTAAACCGAGGGCAGGAGGAAGATGAGGATGAGGATGAAGAGGAGGGAGAACCCACCCACCGGGTCTCTTGCCTCTTTCCACTACCGATGATTAAAGCCATGCCAGAACCAAGCAGCCCACCCCTGGCTGTTGGGATTCAGAAGCAAGAAGGGGAGCTGTCCAGGTGTCCGGTGCTGAAGGTCTGGGCAGAAGACCTGAGTGGCCCGGATGACATGGACTTCAGCAACCTGGCTTTTGATGCCCGGATTGCAAGAATAAGTGCCCTAAAGCAGAGCACATATGCAATGCCCGATGGGTTCCTCGCAGCCCAAAATGATGCCAATGAGCTGCTCTGCCTCGTCAGGGCAACCAAGGGGAAGAGAGAGGAGTCGCGCCCTGAAGCGTACGACCTTACACTTTCTCAGTACAAGCAACTGTTGTCCATTGAGTCCAGACAATTAGGAAGTGCCTGTAGGAAGATGGCGATGGCCGAGAAAAGCCCAGAAGAGATGCTCCTGGCTATGACGTCCAGCTTTCAAGTGCTCTGTTGCCTAACAGAAGCTTGCATGCGATTAGTGAAAGTCGTGAGCTCCGAAACACAGCGGCAGGAAATTGTAGTAAAGATCGATGAAGTGGTCATAAACTACATTTGCCTACTGAAAGCTGCCGAGGCAGCCACCGGAAAGACCACTGGGGATCCCAGTGTCGGGCTGTCGACGCGACCTTCAACCACCATGGCCGCCCTCGTAAGCACACTAACACGTTCTCTCAAGATGCTTTTAAATAAATAAAGTGTGAAAGTCACATCATAATCTACCTTTGCAAAGCCATACATGAACTTTTATTTACTTCCTTTCTTGTATGATGAACAGATGTCTCCTTTCTTCTCTCTGTATATTTTGTTATTTTGTATAAAAAGGAGATAAAAGGTCACATTGGTGAAATGTTGAAATGTACTAATCAGATGTATTCTGTTTATATTACACATATATACATGTAAAAGAACTATACAAGGCAGTGGTGACATTTGGCTATTTTTCATATAGTCAAAACTCGGGGGATATGAAGTGAAATTTTAAATTCTGCCATGTTAGAGCAAAACGGTGATTCCCATCTCCTTTCCTTCCAAGTAGATACTTGGAGACCATGTCATTCATATTTAGAAGTAAAAAAAGAAAGAAAGAAAGAAAGAAAGAAAGAAAGAAAGAAAGAAAGAGAGAGAGAGAAAGAAATCACAATGTATATAAAACAGTACTTATGTTTTAAAATTATGATTTTTAAGCATTGGAAATAGCAAAAAGACATTTAAAATTCAAGAAGCTATTATGAATTATTAGAGAAGATATATAATAAATTAATTTTTTGCTCATAGCGTTTGGTTATCTGATGCTTTCTTCTAAGAATCCTACATTCTTCATTTTGGCTTATTCCATTTGGGTTCAAAAAGGGTGGAGGTGGATTCTATTGTGTCAACACAAATGCTCTGCCTGAATTAAAATAGTTCCCAATAGAAGAGCAGAGAGAATGACGGGCAGGTTCCTGGGTAATGCCTAGTTATAGATTATCTAATTACACAAGATGAAAGAATAATACTAAAATTAATTTTTTGATGAAAAGATGGATCTGCTTTGACTAAATATCAAAATACGTAAACCAAAGACATCATCCACCTCCCCAACTCAACCATGAAATTCAGAATTCCCTTAAGAGTGACAGAACATTTAGTAAAGTATTTGAAAATTTACAAAAAAAATGATAAACGTTTGATGATTATTTAAAGCAAGTGCAGATCCAGTCGTGTAAAGCAGACTGCACCAGCCTGAGCCCCATTGCAGATCGCAGCTCCCAGCATCACAGAGCTCAATGCCGCACCTTTACCGGGCCAATATTTCCAACCCAACTTGGAATTACAGCCTAATGCTGGGACCAAATTTCAAATCTGGAATGTTCAGAAAATCAGAGAGAGATGGCTACTCTAATATAGAAGCCACGATTAAACAAATAATTAAGTATTTATTAAGTGATCTAACCTGGATTGGCTTATAGATATATGAAAGCTGAAAAAAACACACATAACAAGTGGTCAATTTGACCACTTTTGGTAAAACTGATAGAACACCAAGAAGTTTTCAGAACTGTCGTCTCTCTCAAAATGTATCTTTAGGTCAAAGCAAAAGAACGCAAACTCTGCAATTGTAAAATAAAATTGACATGTACATATATAGTTCATGGATCATTTAGTGCTCAAGCTACACACACTCCTATTTATGTACGTGGCTCCTTAAAATATGACAGGAGTACAGATATTTCCATTTTTGTCGCCTACTGGACAGGAGGCATAACACAGTCTACAGTCGCTGTCTCATCAGTCGTTTTATAGAGACTCAATAACAAAAGTCACACATAGTTGTAGATGGTAGCATCCAAAAGAAGTTTAGACATGTGTTATTAAAAATAATGTTTAAATAAAACATTATTTTATTACAATTCTAAATATTGATGTTTGATATTGAGAAATATTAAAAGGTGTTTACTGTGGAAATTTTTGGTAAATATTCTGTGTACTACAATACTAACATTAATAGGATGTGTGTTCGATGTCAGACAATGTGCTAAACATATCACATGTATTATCTCATTTAATCATCACAGCAATCTTATGGTTTGGACACACCGCCATTAATTCCCTATGGAGGCAATATTGTTACGTAGTTAAGGATGTGGGGTTTGAGGTCAGAAACTTAAGTTTGAACTCTGCCATTTTCTAGCCCTCTTCTCTTGGGAAAGCCAATCAATTTTTTTATGTCTCATAGGGTTGTCATGAGTGTTAAGTACAATTATGTATGTAAAGTTCTTACCACAACACCTGACAGATTAAATAATTAATGTTAGATTTTATTATCATCATAATGATTGTGTTAAATACAGTGCCCAAGATAATATGTGGGGATATTTGCTTTATATACATATTGTATCCTGACTATGTGCGGAATACATTATGTGTATTGCATATGTATAAATGAAATGTCCAAGGAAGGGATGCTCTTTGATCAAATCACATATTCAGTTGGAACAACTTCTTTGTTCATTTCAGTTTTTTGAGAGGCCTCAGCAATTTATCTCTGGGTCTTTCTAATCCATTTCCTGTTATCTGTGAGTGCTCCAGTAACTTTCTGTTTCTTATAAACAACCTCTTTGCTACTTGGAAAACCTTAAGGGGCCCCCCACTCACCACACATGGGATCTTAAGTGGGGTACATGTCCATTAAAGTATAGGAAGAATGATTTTGTGTTAATTTTTCTCTAGCCTTTTTTATGTTTGCATATATTTTATAATGGCATAATAGTACAGTGGTATATGTACATCATTTTAAATAAATGAATGAATTAACAAGCATATGCCTGGTGAATGTATGCAAAGAAAGTGTCACAGGTAGGGTTGCATTTACTCGTTTGGAGACCACTCAAGTAGAGAATAGAAATTCCTTGTACTTGAGGTTCTTTGCATTTATTCCCGAGCCTCATTTTTCAATTGTATTGCCTCTCATTTTTATTAATTTGTTTATCATAAAATGTTCAAGCACAATGATATAACAAACCAATGTGTACTCATCACATACCAATTCATGTCTAATTTATTTTCTCTATTTCTACACATGTCCTTCCACACTGTATATATTAGCAAATCTCTGACATTGTAGCATTTAATCCATGAATATTTCAGTAAGAACTTCCTATAGATAAGAACTTTTCAACTTAATCACAATGCCATTTTCACACTTTTAAGAATTATTGAATATTCAGAAATAAATGATGAAGAAAGTGAAAATCCCTAAAAACCCAACCCCAAAGATAGTGTCAACAATTTAGGGCATCTCTTTTCAATTTTTTTCTGTATATATATCCATGTTATTATTATTGTATGTGTTTATGGATTTAACTTGGGACTTAGCAAGTTGTTCTGACCACATTTGCTTTTTCTGTCTGAATCTCAGAGGCACCATGTTTGTTTTCTGTAGGTGGATTGGCCAGAATGGATATGATTGACCCGCACAAAAATACTGTATAACACTCAGATGAACAAGCACCATAGCATCAGGCTTATAGTAAATCTAACAATTCATGCAATTGCCTCAGACATTAACGTTAACACAGACTCACTCTCAGGCCCAAATAGAATTAGTCTAATCACAAAAGAAATGATTTTTCCACAAAAGAAAGATAATCTTGAAACGAGCAACTACAGCAGCACTACAATGGGTCGATTCCTCTTGCTCTGAATTTAATATTTCATTGATACTCATCTTAAGAACAACGATCTTCACTTACGTTCCTATTACATACATGTCTAAGTGCCAGCTACTGTTTCGGTGTTACTTCTGAGCTACTTGGGATGGCACTCTAATTTATTCCTCCTGGGTTACTCTTGATTTGGCAATGGGAGAACTTTGCTCTGTGACTTGTTTTCGCCATTCATAATTATGTTAATGGTTTTTGAAATCAGAGAAAAAGCAAAATCAGCCATGATTAGGTTCTAGATATTTAGAAATCTTCCCAGGGCTAAAAAATACATAGATATCACATTGTTTCTCTCTAACCTGATTTTGTCTCTGCTTGCAAAGTGGTCAGCTTTTTGGGGGTTGTATTTGGATGTATAGACATTTAGGGGAGGTGTTTGAGTAGCTAGTTGTGTGTGTGTGGGTACATAGTAGTGCAGGGGAGGTGTTTGAGTAGACCGTGTGTGTGTGTGTGTGTGTGTGTGTGTGTGTGTGTGTGTGTGTGTGTGTGACTAGTTTTTGGTTTGGCTTCATGGACTTCAGAGTTAGTTTGCCTTCTGGCAGTCCCAAAGTGAGGATAAAACTTTCTCTTTATAAAATCCCAAATCTGTCTTTAAAGTCAGATTGCAGAACTCGCTTCTCAACTTTGAAAGATCAGATAGTCAGAACCTTACCTTTTAAACGGCATTTTCATTCATAACAACCTGAACAGAAACCTTGGCTACTCTTTAGTTCTTTCACCTATTCCCTGGCCGACCCCTCTCACTTTTTAATTTCAAAGTCTATATTTAGGAAATCTATGGGAGAACAATTCGTGTCTTTATCAAATATTTCTGCTGCACAGAATAATTGGGCGCATTAAATCCTGCACCACTGAAAGAAGCAGATAACCCAGTAGCTTATCCCCAGTAGCTTATTTCACCACTCAGCCTGAAATTAACCTGCTGCCTTCAGCTCAACCGACTCTAATCTTGCCTCCACATTTTTAATTGCATCTCAATTTTCTGTTGCACGTTAATTCTAAAGCGCTGAGGTGTGGCGTGTGTTTTGTCCTTGTACCTGTTAATTCTCATTTTCCACTCCACACTTTGGACTACAATTCTCTGCCATTTGCAGCAGCAGCGTCCACAACTTTAGACAGAATTAGCTTTGGGATTCAGGAAGCTAAGCCTCTTTGGTAACCGCCAACCAAGTAATGTTTCTCCTGTTTTCATTTTGATTAGTACTCTCTGCACATCTTATCCTTTTCACTAAATGATCCATGACTTCTTCCACCCACTTAGAAGCTGGATATGTCCATTCATTCAAATAGTAATTAATAGGTGGGCAGATGTTCTGCTAGAGGCTGGGGGTGGGGTACAATGGAGAACATAATTGACATGGCCCCTGCTGAAAATTCTAGCATGGGTAATCCCTTGCCATGTGTGAAGAAAGGAAGGGACTCAGAGTGAGTCAGCATGCAGACAGTGTTTATTGCACATGTGCAGGACTGAAGATGACCAAGGCAGTCCAATCTGTGCAAAGTGATCTTTTTTAAAAATATATATTTTATTGATTTTTTTACAGAGAGGAAGGGAGAGGGATAAAGAGTTAGAAACATCAATGAAAAAGAAACATCTCAGCTGCCTCCTGTACACCCCCTACTGAGGATGTGCCCACAACCAAGGTAAATGCCCTTGATGGGAATCGAACCTGGGACCCTTCAGTCCACAGGCTGATGCTCTATCCACTGAGCCAAGCCTGTTTCCGCTGTGCAAAGTGATCTTAATAAGCAGTGAACACAAACTATAATTGTGCCATGACCTACACTGATTTTTTCCAAAATATTGCTCTCTTACCGTCAGTTATAAATATTAGGTATGTGGGAAAATATAGTACAGCATTTCTTTAGTATACAGTAATTTAAACATTAGAAACTTTGAGAATGAAAGTGGGTTTTCTTTGTAAAGCCTTAAAAAGAGTAGTTTGAACAGTGCTTGCCTTCTTTGAGTCATCATATAATTTACAATATGGAGCGAGCATCTTTTCTGTATTTTGGCAAATCCTCTCTAAATTTGGATCCTCTTCCAACACTTTATCGCTGGTATGTTCAATGTTGTGAAATATCTCCAAGAGTTCCTCTCACATGAGTGTCTTTTTCCCAGGGTGACTTCCTCTGGGACAGCTTCATCCTTTTCATCACAGCCACCATGGTGATTTCTGCCAGTAACCGCCCCTTCTCTGCCCTCCTCTGGCCTGCATGGCTCCAATCTCCAACAGGGGCCATGTCAGCAGTCCCACAGTCGGCTGTCTTACTCCACTGACATTTGCTGTTCATTGCGCTTCCCTATGATCCCTTTTTGTTTCTTTGCTGCACTTTGGTCTGTGTTGGCCAGTTCCCTCTTTCAATCTTGCATTTTTAGGAAATGTTACATGGCTGCCCTGAGGTCTAAGAGGCTGCAAAGTGATCCTTGCCGTGGGGCCATCTCTGATGTGGCTGCTCATTTGATCAAGCCTGCAAGGAGAATCGCTGGCTTCAAGGAGGGCTTAGTCCCTCCCACTTTTGTGGCTTTTTACCTGATCAAGCCAGACTCACCCAGGAAAATTGTGCTTTTGGTTTACTCAAAACTAACAGATTTGGGACCTTAAGTCCATCTTCCTTCCCAGTTGTCATATTCCATTGTTTAGAAGCATGTCATGGGTCCTGTCCACACTCAAGGGCAGAAGGCTGGGCAGGACATGACCAGCAGGGGCAGGACATGACCACTGGGACCACCCAAGGGTCTGTCTGCCATGTCCTCTAAGGGTCTTCCCTCAGCTTAGCCAGTTGAAATATAGACTTGAAAGGCCTTCATAACCCAAGCCCTGATGTAAGCTATCAAACTTCACGTGGGCAGCCTCCAGCGTTCTCTGCCCTGGCCTGTTCTATAGATGGAGTTTTGTGTTCATATGCCAAGTTTCTATGGCCTGGAAACTCCAGTACTTGTGATGTACTGCCTGTGCAGATGGAGTTTTTCTTACCTCGAGGTCCACGGGAAAGTGTTCTGTGGCAATATGACTTTAAGTGCTCATTCCAGAGCCCAGTCATGACCTTGAGATCAGGTTAGACAGAATAATTCAACTGGCAGATGAATCACTCAAGATGCTGGACTTGAACCAGTGGACCATGTCTTTCTCAAGTATTTATGGGGAGGGGGATTAGTCCACTCAGGTCGCTTGCTTCTAAGTTGTTCGTGTTGAATTTGGTCTCCAATCTATTGTCCGTGTGATGATAATGGCATTAGTAATAATACTGCCTAATATTTATTCATGCAAATGTGCCAGGTACTGTGCTAAATGACCTTCATGCATCATTATCACATCTATTTCCTAGAACAACCTTTGAGAAATTACCATTATCATCCCTTTTTTTCAGAAAGAAATTGAGTTTAGACACTCCACATAGCTTGCCCCAAATCACGGATGTTAGTCAGAATCAAGATTTGCACTCAGCAATGGCAGTTTCGTTGATCAGTTTTTGGCCAAGTCAACAGTGTCACTGTTTTTAACCTAACAAATACCAGCATGTTTTGTTTTTTGTTTTAAATTTAAGTTCCACCGAAGAACTTAGGACAGAAAACAACCGTCTCCTGTCCTGTAACTCCCCACCCTCCTTGCCAGTTCTAAGACACAAACCATTTCATCAGTTTCTGCTTTTAGTTTTTCTCATCGTTTTTTTTTTCTTAATTCTAACTAAGGTTTTGACTTATTAACTTTGGATGGTTCTAATGACTACCTCTTGAAAAAGAAGGGATTCACTTGCTTCCGTTACCCCTCGCCTTTTATTCTCCTTCCCTAGCCAATGTTTGACAGATAGGGAGATTACTGTCATGTTCTATTCTCGGTTACCTACTGAACTTTAAAAATTATAATTGCAACTCTGCTTCTTGTTCAGCCATCTTTAGACGGTCTCTCTGGATTCCCCATCTATGTGGAATGAATGAATCTGTAAGTTCCCTGGCTTGTTTTCTCTCTTCTCCCCACTTCTTCACTTCCTCCCTTACCTTAGGCCACCAGTACCTTCCCATTTACATTTTTATTCAAAGCAGTGCTTCCCACAGTGCTAAAGGAACAACATTTTGTAACTGCTGCAGCCTGGGAAAACAGTGTAGTCAACTGCTTTCTCAAGAAACTAAGTCAGTGGTAGGCAAACTGCGGCTCGAGAACCACATGCAGCTCTTTGGCTCCTTGAGTGTGGCTCTTCCACAAAATACCACGTGCGGGCGCACGTACAATGCGATTGAAACTTCATGGCCCATGCACAGAAGTCGGCTTTTGGCTCTCCAAAGAAATTTCCACTATTGTATTGTTGATATTTGGCTCGGTTGACTAATGAGTTTGCCGACCACTGAACTAAGTCATTCAACAGCTGGAACAAAGAGCCTTACACATGGAAGGAAAGAGGAAAGAGAGAGTTTCCTGTGACATCATGGTATCTTAAGCTGAGAGTTCTCAAAGTGTGGCCCCTGAGCCAGCAGCATCAGCATCACCTGGGACCTGGGACCCAGACTGCTGGGCTCGCTCCCAGGCCAGCTCAGACCCTCTGAGGGTGGAACCCAGAAAGCTGGCGTCGCACACGCCTTCCAGGTGATTCGAACGCATGCTCAGGTTTCAGGATCACTGTGTTACATGATTAACAAGATTTCTCAAAACTATGCCCTATTTAGATCCCTTTGTGTTTACTTTTGAGGTTTAAATCCCCCCACCCCCAAAGTTTCTATCGCTGCATTGAAAAGCACCCCAACATACAGAAGCGTGAAGAACTGTCTATTATTGTCTCTCCTGGGCCTGGGAATGGGCTCAGCAGGGCGGTTGCCACTCACAGTCTCTCCTGCAGGTGCAGGCAGGGGGTGATGAGGCCAGAGGAGGTTTGGCAGGGCTCGGGGGTGGCTCCTCGTGTGGCCAGCAAAGGGCCGGGAGCTTTCCTGAGCAATCATACCTGTGACCTGTCCCTGAGGCTTCTCATGCATGATGTTCGCTGGAAGCAGGCAGAAGCTGCAATTCCTATGCCCAGAGCCTTTGACTTCCTTTTCTAGCATGAACCTGTTTGATTGTAATAAACACCATCCGGGGACTTCCCATCCCAACATCCTTCGAATGGCCCTCACAGTCTCCTGTACCCTATATCGCCTAGAGAAATGTTCTCCATGGAGATGATGTGGAAAGTAACTTTTTGGAATCTAGCTTCTCTGGAAACACCTTCACTCTGTCCTTCAGCTTTATCCATTTGGCTGCTACAGGATTCAGGTTCAAAGTCACAATCCTTGAGGACCTGGATGCCATTGCCCATCATCTCTTTGCATCTTTTTTGCCAAATGTTATTCTTGTTCCTTTAAAAGTCCTCCCCGACTTCACCTAGAAGGTATGTTGCTTCTGTTCCCCCCAAATGTGAATTTCACGAGGGTATGTGTAGTTCTGCAATTTTCTCTCATTCATTCTGCCTGGAGTTTAGCGCATCTTCTGAGAGCTCATGCCTTTCAATTCCAGATTGTTTTCCTAACCCGGCCGGCGTGGTTCAGTGGTTGAGTGTCGATCTACAAACCAGGAGGTCCCAGGTTCAATTCTGGGTCAGGGCACAGGCCTGAGTTTCGGGCTCGATCCCCAGTAAGGGGCGTGCAGGATGCAGCTGATCCATAATTCTCTCTCATCATTAATATCTCTCTCTCTCTCTCTCTCTCTCTCTCTCTCTCTCTCTCTCTCTCTCTCTCTCTCTCTCCTTCCCTGAAATCAATAATACAAAATATATTTAGATTTTTTTCCTACTGTTTATCACCTCCCCCCGAAGTTTTCTCTGTGGCCATTATCCAGTGTTCAGTGAAGAGACCAGACCAGTTCTAAAGGTGTCAGCTCCATTGTTGTCATGAAAATTCTGTGTCGCGCACGACAGAGCCCTAGCTTGGCATTTTTATGATTTTGGGTACAACGTGTGCAAATGGGACGTGTAGATGTCATGGAGGCTAGTCCTGTCCTGGCCGTGGCAGAGGTGTGGCTAACTAGGTGTGCAGGTCAGCTTGCTTCTAGCTCTACTTGAGCACAATTGGTTTAGATTTGATTTTTGTATACTTAAAACATACATTATTCTCCATAGTTTTATGAAGTCGATTCCTGTGTACCTCCCACCTAGAGTTGTCAGATCTGAGCAACTTCCCTTATTGTTTTGGATCTTTGTTTTAAAGAAACAGAGTTGGGATGCTCTGAGTAACCTGCCCCAGCCCCATGGTCCTCTCATCCTCCTCAGATATGGAACCCGACTTTCCTTTGTATCCTTCCCACACAGTTCTTCATAAATTGACCACATAATTAGATGACCTTAACGATGTGTGATATTGTTTGGCATGTTTTTGAACTTGGTGTAAATGGTATCATACTGTACATATCCTTCCACACTTTGATTTTGTTATTTAACATTCGTTTTATAAGAACTATACCTTTTAATAGATAACGTTTTCATTCATTTCTCTTTATTGCTTTACAGTAGTCTATTGCATATTAGAATTGAGATTCTGCTGTTAATGGACATTTAGATTGTTTACAATTTTTTGCTATTAAAAACACTGCTGCAATGAACATTCTTGTACCTGTCTCTTTGTGCATATCTGTTGTGATTTTTCTCTAGGGTGTATGCCCAAGTGTGGGATTTGAGAAATAGAAGGGTATTCTCCATTGGGCAGGCCCAACAGTCCATGCTGATGGCAAAAGCAAGGGATGCCATTCAAACTAAGCTGATCTGAATCTTCCTTCTCCAGAGACAGTTACTGAATATCTGAGGTTTCCTTCCAGTCTGTGAAAACCAGAAGAGAGAGAGAGAGAGAGAGAGAGAGAGAGAGAGAGAGAGAGAGAGAGAGAGAGAGAGAGAGAGAGAAGAGAGAGAGAGAGAGAGCCCTAGCTGGTTTGGCTCAGTAGATAGAGCGTCAGCCTGCAAACTGAAGGGTCCCAAGTTCGATTCCAGTCAACAGCACATGCCTAGGCTATGGGTTCAATCCCCAGTGGGGGGCATGCAGGAGGCAGCTGATCAATGATTCTCTCTCATCATTGATGTCTCTCTCTCTTCTTCCTCTCTGAAATCAATAAAAATATATTTTAAACAACGAAAAGAGAGAGAAACAGAGATATACAGAGACAGACATAGGTATATGCTGATTGCTCTCTCTCCAATTAATCATGTACTACGCTGTTTCCCCAAAAGTAAGACATACCCCGAAAATAAGACCTACTCGCTGTAATATAAGGCATCCCCCCCCCCCAAATGAGACCTAGCGCATCTTTGGGAGCAAAAATTAATATAAGACACTGTCTTATTTTCGGGGAAACAGGGTAGTATTTCCTAACACCCACCATAACCAAAAGACCTAGACATACCCTTGAGGACCTGGGCTCATTTCAGCCCCTTGTGTAAGTTGTTTCGTTCCTCTTCATGACAGCACGATGTTGGTAGTGGCTTTGTACTGATGTCAAATACACACCTGGGAGAAATCAGACGAGGATGAGAGAAGGAAGCGGGGAGAAGTGGAGGAAAGGCAAGGGAACAAAGGAAATTAAATGATCAGTTCAGGAGGCCCATCATCTGAATAACATGTCTTCTGGAGAATTCAAAGCAAAACGTAATGTTGTTTTGCTTGCATGTATCATGATAATATAAACGGTACTGTGCTGTAGATCTAATTCTAATGGTTATATTTATCTTACTTTTCTCATGTTGTTAACTGTACTCTTCGGTCTGACCCTGGTTTCTAATTGCCGTATGATATTCCATCTTGGACATCCACCACCTTTATTTATCAATTTCCCCAGTGGATGGATGCCTAGATGACCTTCAACTAACTTCCTTCCACAAACAAAACTGAGATGAATATCCCCATACAGCCCCCTGTGTAGAAATAAGAAAAACAACACACACACACACACACACACACACACACACACACACACTGGCTCACAAGGCATATGTGTACATCATGTGACTAAGATGACAGCACCTGTCTACCTACCCACAGGGTATTGATCCATGTATCCCACCAACAAGAGGCATTACCCAGCACTATGCCTTGAGGGTTTTGTTTAAAAGTCCTCTCAGTTCGTGCACTGGGGGGTTGGGGGGGCCTCATCTCGGCCTGCGCTGGACTCCTCTGGGGATGTCCGCCTGCTGAGGAGGCGTGAGAGAGGCCAGCCATGAGCCCAGCTTCTGGCTGAATGGCACTCCTCCTGTGGGAGCACACTGACCACCACGGGGTGGGCAGCTCCTGTGTTAAGCGTCTGTCCCCTGCTGGTCAGTGCACATCATAGCAACTGATCATTCTGCATATTGGCCTTTTATTATATAGGATTATATTTAATATTTAATATATATTTATTGATTTCAGAGAGGAAGAGAAAGAGAAATAGAGAGAGAAACATCAATGATGCGAGAGAATCATGGATCGGCTGCCTCCTGAACGCCCCCTACTGGGGATGGAGCCCACAACCCAGGCATGTGCCCTGAACTAGAAACATCCATGGACCTTCTAGCTCAGTGGTTAGCAAACCACGGCTCTCAAGCCACATGCAGCTCTTTGGCCCCTTGAGTGTGGCTCTTCCACAAAATACCACGTGGGAGCGCGCACGTACAGTGAGATTGAAACCTTCTGGCCCATGCACAGAAGTCAATTTTCGGCCTGGGCGAGTCTATTTTGAAAAAGTGGCATTAGAACACTCAAGGGGCCAAAGAGCCGCGTATGGCTTGTGAGCCACGGTTTGCCAACCACTGTTCTAGCTCGTAGGCCAACGCTCAACCACTGAGCCATGCCTAGCTGGTCTCCTCCATTCTTCACGGGAAGTGTATTTTCCCATCCTCTCTTCTCTTTACTTTGTACTTGTACCATTCCTATTTAGGCCTTTAATGCATCCGAAAGCCACCTTTTCACACGAAATTGGGCAGGATTCACTTTTCGTTTGCTTCATGGCGTCGAGTCTACGCTGTAGACAGTTTCATCCACATCGAATCTCTGATCAGCTCCTGTGAGACACGCTGCCTGTTGAGATTTCCTAGCAGACGGCACCGGGCAGACAGGTTGGAGATGGTGATTGTCCCACTTCGAAGTTACCCACAGTTGGCCTCTGGTTCGCTTGGGACTCAGTAGGGGACACCCGGACAGGACACATGCCCCCGTGGCAGGTGGCCTGCGGGAAGGCTGAGCGCCTCCCCACCACTTCAGAGGGAGTAGATGGCAGTGAGGATGCACCAAGGCAGGGAAACACAGTCAGTGTCCCAGCTCTGGGCAGAACTGCTGCTGAACTCGTGTGAGATGCCACTGGGAACTGCCAAAAAAGCCTGGGGGAGACACTAACAGGAAGGAAAGGGCCTACCCTTGCCAGGGGGGCACAAGAGCAGCCACGCTGTGGGCAATTTCCACTATTTTGACCCTTTCTGTAACCACACAGCTGACAGGCCAGGAGAAATTGAACACTACAGGGTGATGCCCAGCTGGCGTGTTGAGCACTGACCTATGAACCAGGATGTCACGGTTCGATTCCTGATCAGGGCACATGCCCGGGTTGTGGGCTGGATCTCTAGTAGGGGGCGTGCAGGAGGCAGCCAATTGATGTTTCTATCTCTCTCCCTTCCTTTCCTCTCTCTGAAATCTCCCTGCGTTAGGGAAGACGGGATTTACAGGTGGCTGCAAAGTGCTCTTTATCTGCCTCGGTTTCCCTATTCAGCTTGTCCTGCTTAGTAGCCTGTCTCAATGAGACGCCAAGCTCCCTGAAGACAAACATGAGTTTTGCATAGTCCTAGGCCCGTGGTCGACAAACTGCGGCTCGAGAGCCACATGTGGCTCTTTGGCCCCTTGAGTGTGGCTCTTTCACAAAATACCACGGCCTGGGCGAGTCTCTTTGGAAGAAGTGGCGTCAGAAGAAGTTTAAGTTTAAAAATTTGGGCTCTCAAAAGAAATTTCAATCGCTGTCCTATTGATATTTGGCTCTGTTGACTAATGAGTTTGCCGACCACTGCTCTAGCCCATTTGGCTCAGCAGATAGAGCATTGGCCCGCAAACTGAAGGTTCTCAAGTTTGATTCCGGTCAAGGGCACGTACCCTGGTTGTGGGCTTGATCCCTGGCCCCAGGCTTGGAGCATGTGCAGCCAATCAATGTGTCCCTCTCACATTGATGTTTCTCTCTGTGTGTCTCTCCCTCTCCCTTCCACTCTCTCTAAAAATCAGTGGAAAAATATCCTCAGGTGAGGATAAACACCCAAAAAAGATGAGTTTTATTTACTGATATATTTATTCTCAAGCAACTAGAAGTAGCTCTGGCAAAGAGAAGGTGCTCACTAAATGTTTATTATTGGATTCCAAATAGCCCTTCAGGACTGGGCTTTATGCTAATTCTCTAACTCCAGCTGCTTGAAGTATTAGAAAAGAACCAAGTAGTGCTAGGAATAAGAGAGACAATTTAGTGCTTACGACAAGTCTCCAGGGACGAAGCCACGGGTATGCTGCTGAGCTAGAAATGTGGGTTTTTTAAATTTTCAGATTTAATGATGCATAGAATTCTTTCTGTGGGAAGTATTTTTTACTGCTGCTCTTTATTACAAGCTGTATGAAGGCTGTATGTTTTCCTATAGGGCCTTGCTTTTATCCATAAACTGGGTCTTTTATTACTGTAAAAGTTTTCATTGATGAAAGAAATCTTCTCTGGCCAGTTTAGCTCAGTGGTTGAGCGTTGACTTATGAACCAAGCGGTCATGGTTCGATTCCAGGTCAGGGCACATGCCTGGGTTGCAGGCTTGATCCCCAGTAGAGGGCATGCTAGAGGCAGCCGATCAATGATTCTCTCATCATGCATGTTTCTCTCTCTCTCCCTCTCCCTGCCTCTCTGAAATCAATAAAAATATGTTTTTAAGTAAGAAAATAAATTTTGCCTAAACCGGTTTTGCTCAGTGGATAGAGCGTCAGCCTGCGGACTGAAGGGTCCCAGGTTTGATTTCGGTCAAGGGCATGTACCTTGGTTGCGGGCGCATCCCCAGTAGGGGGTGTGCAGGAGGCAGCTGATGGATGTTTCTCTCGTCAATATCTCTAGCTTTCTGTCCCTCTCCCTTCCTCTCTGTAAAAAATCAATAAAATACATTAAAAAAAAGAAAATAAATTGTTTTCGTGCTGAGGTGATTGCTTTTTAGATTTTAGAAGTTACACTGTAGTTAGAAACACTTTTCTGGTTATGAGAATAACAGGTCCAGAGTCCTTTTTTCAGCCTTAAACACTCACAGCTGAAAGCTTTTCTGAACGAAGGTCGATTGAGCCACAGGAGCCAGAAGGAGGCGCAGGTGCTGGGCATTGGGCACCCGCCTTGGGGTGGGGGGAAAGCCGCCCAGCCACGGTTCTGGGCTGCCCGGCTCCTGCGCACAGTTTGGGGAAGAAAGATGTAAGGCTTTTGTTTTGTGTTTATAACTTTACACGAGTTTGTTTTCCTCTTTCTTTCTTTATTCTTTATCAATGAAAGTGTTGCATGTCTCCTTTTCCTCCCATTGACCTCTCTCGGCCCACTCCCACCCCCAGCACATGCCCTCACCGCCCACCCCCGTGTCTGTGGCCATGGTTATGCTCATATGCATACATACAAGTCCTGTGGTTGATCTCTGACCCCCCCACCCCCCCACCTCCCCTCTGACGTTTGGAGGTCTGTTCGATGCTTCTCTGTCTCTGGATCTATTTATGTTCACCAGTCTATGTTGATCACTACCCCTGAAGGGTTTTGTGTGGTTTTTTTTTTAAGAATTGACATTGGCAACAGATAAAGGGAAGGGGGGAGGTGAAGCGGGGCTGATCCTGGGATAGGTGCCAAGTCTGTAAGGAACAAGTGTTAGTTCTTTAGAATTAGTGGGGGCAGCAGCCTCAAAAGTTCATGGGTGAGCAAGACGCGGTGGCTCCTGGGAGTTGGCCACTCACCTATCCTCCTTATTTCATTATTTATCTGGTTAATCCTCACCCGAGGATATTTTTCTATTGACTTTTAAGGAAAGTAGAAGAGAGAAGGAAAGACAGAGAGAAACATTTCTGCACGAGCCCCAACCAGAGCCCAGGCCGGGGAGGAGGCTGCAACTGAGGTACATGCCCTTGACCGGAATCCAACCCTGGGACCCTTTAGTCCTCAGGCTGACGCTCTATCCTCTGAGCCACACACGCTAGGGCTTACCTATTCTCTCTAGATAGTTGTGGAAATAGCTGCCTGGGAGTTAATTCAAAGTTTTAACAGCCATTCAGAAGCATAAGTGGCCTTTTGTTGTTTGTCCCCCAGCTGTGTCTTCCTCCCGCCCTGCCACCTGGTGGCTTAAGGAGACTTTGGGATTCGCTCCTGGTTAAGCTCCACCACATTCCTGCCGTGACTTTGGTGAGTGACTTTGGGTGAGGTGTCTCATGTTTATGTACCTCAAGGTTCTTATCTGTGAGCAAGAGAGGGATCAAACAGTTTGCATAAGAAATACATGAGGCCTAAACCAGTTTGGCTCAGTGGATAGAGCGTCGGCTTGTGGACTGAAAAGTCCAGGTTCCATTCCGGGCAAGGGCATGTACCTTGGCTGCAGGCACATCCCCAGTAAGGGGTATGCAAGAGGCAGCTGATCGATGTTTCTCTCTCATCGATGTTTCTGACTTTCTATCCCTCTCCTTCCTCTCTGTAAAAAATCAATAAAATATATATTTTTAAAAAAGAAATAATGAGGAGCCTGGCCAGTGTTGCTCAATGGTTGAGCATCCACCCATGAACCAGGAGGTCACAGTTGGATTTCTGGCCAGGTCACATGCCTGGGTTTCAGGCTTGATCCCCATTGTGGGGCGTGCAAGAGGCAGCTGGTCCATGATTGTCTCTCATCGATGTTCCTCTCTCTCTCCCTTCCTCTCTGAAATCAATAAAAATAAAGATTAAAAAAAAAACAGAGCCCTAGCCAGTTTGACTCAGTGGATTGAGTGTCGGCCCATGGACTGAAGGGTCCTGGGTTCAATTCCGTTCAAAGGCATGTACCATGGTTGCAGGCTCAATCCCCAGCCCTAGTTGGGGTGCATGCAGGAGGGAACCAATTGATGTGTCTCTCTCACTTCTGATGTTTCTCTCTGTCTCTCCCCCTCCCTTCCACTCTCTAAAAATCAGGTGAGGATTAACAACAACAACAAAAACAAATATATGAGTTAATAGATGTCTTTAGAAGAGTGGCTAACATATAATAAGCGCTAATAAATGTGACCAAATGTTTGAGACTAGAGGCCTGGTGCACAAATTCATGCTCAGGTGAGGTCTGGCTGGTCAGCCCTGATGGGGGCCAATTGGAGCTGGGCAGGTTGTGGGGAGGGGATGCGGGGGATTAGTGGGGGGCCCATTGGGGCCCTGATTGGGCTGGTTGGTCACTGTAGTGAGTGTCATAGCCACAGGTCGTTCTAGACACTTGCTTTTAT
This sequence comes from Antrozous pallidus, assembly GCA_027563665.1. NCBI lineage: Eukaryota > Metazoa > Chordata > Mammalia > Chiroptera > Vespertilionidae > Antrozous > Antrozous pallidus. The sequence goes on along the minus strand of CM050509.1, from coordinate 139,581,026 downwards.
ACATATACTAGTGGCCCGTTGCAGGAAGATTCACACAAGAATAGGGCTTCCTGCTGAAACTGTTTTTGGCTCGGTGGATAGAGCGTCAGCCTGTGGACTGGAAGGTCCCAGGTTCAGTTCTGGTCAAAGGCATGTACCTTGGCTGTGGGCACAATCCTGGTAGGGAGTGTGCAAGAGGTAGCTGATCGATGTCTCTCTCTCATTGATGTTTCTGACTTTCCCTCTCCCTTCCTCTCTGTAAAAAAATCAAAAACATATATTTTAAAAAAAACATTAAAAAAAAAGAATAGAGCTTCCTGAAGCCAGAGTGAAGCAGAGAAGGGAGCAAAGCCCCGTCCCTGCTGCCCCACTTTCCTCCCATCTCTGCCACCCTGCTTGCTTCTCTGCTGCAGCTTCACTCCCTTTTGTAGTGCTTGGCTTCCTTCCATACTGTCTTCACTCTTCACTCTGTGCCTGTGTATGCAAATTAACCACCATCTTTTTTGGGGTTAATTTGCACACTCGCTCTGATTGGCTGGTGGGCGTAGCGGAGGGACAGTCAATTTGCATGTTCTCTTTTATTAGTGTAGATATTGAGTAAATGAACACATTTGCAGGAAGCTGCAGGATCTCTAACCATAGCCAGAGATGATGTTTGCCTCACCCAGATCATGGGACAGGAAAAGGTCTGCTTTGTGTAGTTCCCATGAGCACATACAAAGATGGGCTCCACGTGGAGGCCTGCAGCCACTGTTACTGCGTCTGGTGGATTCATTGCCCTGAAATTAAATGACTGCAGATAAGGTAGGCGTAGGGTGGGGTTTCCGGCTCCGCCTGACACGGGTGTCCTTGGGCTTGATGCAGAGTTGGCAGGTGATGTGCGGCTTGGCCTTCTAGGTCACTGCACAGCCAACCCAGAACAGCGGCCGGATCTCTGAGAGACCCTCAATAAATGGTTGTCAAATAAATGAATGGGACTGGTCACCACAGTCTGTATTACTTCTAGGGAGTGTTGGATTGGGGTGATGATTGAGAGGCAAGAGCTAGGAAGCTGATAGCAGAAGTAGGAAGAGCACCACCACTTAATTAACCCAGTCACCACGGAGGTTGCCATGATTCCGTACGATATCTTGGTGCAAATTAGGAAAAGGCATCTCTTCCTGGAGATGCCTTAAGTATTGGACATTTGCTGACATATGCTGGATGTTTTAGGCCAAGGCAATTTATTATGGTCAGCTAGGAAATTGGCCCAATAAATACACCCACTAGCTCTATCTGCCTTGTGGATTATACATAGAAACGAAGCTTAGTTTTTTGTGGCAGCGACTAGATATTCAAAGTGGAACACACACACACACACACACACACACACACACACATACCCACTGTGCTCAAGAGTGAAAGTGAAATTTAATTCATGGCCAGCTCTCTCCTGGGCAGCTGGGGAAGTATTAGAAGCTCAATCTCAGGAAAAGAGATTTTTGCTACTAAATCCAGAATAAAGAAAAAGAAAAAAAAAAACTCAATGAAAATAACAACAACACAACCTGTGTTTGTTATGGAATTTATTTTTTCTTGAACCTTTTTGGGCACAGACCAGCATTTGTTCCTGGTTTTATTTATTAATTAATTAATTTAGTATTTATTTTTAATCCTTATCCAAAGATACTTTTCCATTGATTTTTAGAGCAGAAAGGGGGGGAGGGGGAGAGAGAGAGAGAGAGAGAGAGAGAGAGAGAGAGAGAGAGAGAGAGAGAAGCATCAATTGATTGCCTTCCGCACGTACCCAACCAAGGCCAGGGACGAAGCCTGCAACTGAGGTATGTTGACCAGAAGTGAAGCTGGGACCCTTCAGTCCACAGGCCACCACTCTACCCACTGAGCCAAATCAGCTAGGGCTCCTGGTTTTATTTTTAATTAGTTTTTATTGGCTTCCTTTTTAAAATATATTTTCATATTGGTTTTAGAGAGGAAGGGAGAGGGAGATAGAGAGAGATGGGAGCATCAATGATGAGAGGGAATAATTGATCAGCTGCCTCCTACACGCCCCAAACTGGGGATCGAGCCCGTGAACCCAGGCATGTGCCCTGACTGGGAATCAAACCGGGACCTCCTGGTTCCGAGGTCCACATTCAACCACGGAGCCATGCTGGCTGGGCTGTGGCTGCCATCTTTAATTGTTCTGCCATTGTTAGTCCTACTCGTTTCCCCACCCCAGGAGTGGCCAGAGTTCAAGTGCTGCTGCCTCTCACGGACAAGTGAGACTAAAGAGAATTTACCATAAGCAATGAATTACATTTTTGAATCACCTAAAGGTTTTGACTCATTTTTGAGCAAGCTTTTGCTACATTTCACCCAACTTCACTTGATCAGGAACAGAGAGTGCAGAGGAAGTAAATGTACCGTATTTTCCAGCATATAAGACGACTTTTTAACTCAGGAAAATCTTCTCAAAAGTCAGGGGTCGTCTTATACGCCGGGTGTGAAAATACCATAGCTTACAGTTATGATGGGTGTTGCTAACTCACCAGGGACTTGCCCAGCACTTGCTCTCTCTCTCTTGTTTGTTATCTTCCTCCTCGCATCATCAGGTCCAGTGGTCTTATACACCAGAAAATACGGTAATTCATTCTTCTGAAGTTGCTGGTGCATGGATACCCCAGCAAGTGTGTTATCTGCCAGTGGATCAACCTGGTGGGAGGGGCCTCTGACTCCTCTCTTAAAGGCACACAGCACTAGCTGAAGCTGAGCCTGTGTATTCCTAAGCCTGAGGTGAGAACCATGGAACAATAGGCACAGAGACCAGAAAGAGATGAGCGGCTTTCTCCCCCAATAGCTTACCTGAGGAGCAACATTATCCCACAGGAGTGGAGGTTGCATACAATGAACTTGGCAAACATAGCCTAGTAGCCAGGGAGCGGGAAAGCTAATCACAGGAGCTGTGGTGAAAAGTAATGGGTGGACGGCACATACCACCTCTTGGTGAAAAGAAAATGGAAGATAAGAGATAAGACATAGGGGTATTCAAGCTTAGCATTAGACAAAGACTTTCTGGAGCTAAAAATCAAACCAAACAAATGATTCCCAAGTTTTAAAAGAGAAGGTGTGGCTTTGTTCATTGCTCTTCTTCCCCTATCCATTACACATTTGCACAAATATTCCATCAAGAGGTAAAATTCAGTGCATAAAAGAGAAGAGGTGATGGGAACTGATAGCAACAGAATGAGTGGCCTCAAAGTGGATTAAAGGTATAAAATGGTGAATGTATTATGCCCAGAATTTGGGATCCCCAATAATCAACCACCAGGGAGCCTTTTATCCTATCCAAAAGCAAATAGTCTTTATTCAAGCCCAGGCTCAGCTCTCACAGCCCCTTTACCGGAGCAGCAGTGGGACTAGAGAGAGAGCGAGAGAGAACTTGGGGGAGCCAAAGGTTATAAGGACTGGTCATTTGGGTGGGCCTAGGAAAGTGACATGGCTTACAGAGATTGATCACTTTGGTTAAGATTTCATATTCTAAGATCAGAGCCGTCCCCTACTGTCCCCTGAATGGTCAGTAGCGACCCAGGGGGAGCACCTTTGTGATATGACCTTATCAGGACCTAAGCCGCTCCCCAGAACTTCACTGGTCTACTCAGGGGCAGTGGTTGGGGGAGTTAGGACATTCCTGGTGCTCCTGTGGTCACTCCCATCAGGTGAGGAGGGGGTAAGGCTGACCAGCTCTGCAAGAGGGAGGATAGCCAGTTCTGCTTCGTTCTTTCAAAGGAAACACAAAACAAAACCACAGTGAGATATTCACACCATTAGGATGATGGTTCTTATAAAAAAACTAGTAGCCCTGTGCACGAATCCGTGCACCAGTAGCTCTCTGCAGGACCTGGACACTCCACACCTGCTGCCCAGAAAGTCTCTGTGGCCCAGAGGCCCAGTCACCACTGGGCATGGAATGTTTGCTTTGTCGCCATGGTGATGAAGCAAGCATTCTGCCAGGCCACTCATGCTGTCGCCTCTCAGTAGCCACAACCCCCCGAAACTGGTGGGGGGGGGGGGGACTCTGGTGGTGCTAAGAGGACTGGGCGCCATCATCTTATGGCTCTTGATGCCTCCATATTTGTGATGGAGTGATGGTTAATTTGCATATTACTTTTTTTATTTTTATTTTTTAGATAGGATAACAGAAAACAGAAAACACCAGTGTTGTGAGGATAGGGAGAGATGGGAATCCTTCTGCGCTGATGGTGGGAACATAAACTGGTACAGCTACTGTGGAAAACAGTGTAGGGGGTCCTTAAAGAATCAAACACAGAACTTCCATATGACCCAGCAATTCCGCTTCTGGGTATGTAACTCAAATAAATGAAGGAGCCTGGCTAGCACGGCTCAGTGGATGAGCGTTGACCTATGAACCGGGAGGTCATGGTTTGAGTCCGGGTCAGGGGATGTGCCTGGATTGTGGGCTCCATCCCCAGTAGGGGGTGTGCACGCTTAGCAGGTTGGCTTTTTGCTTTAGGGGTTGAGATGCTCATCCTCCAGACACAACGGGCATATTTCAAGCAGGAAGAGGTGGGAAATGGTGACAGTCTTTCGAAAGGTCTTCCCTCCTAAGGCTTTTGCATTGTTTTCTAATAGTTTTGTTTTTAATAAATTTTTATTGATTTCAGAGAGGAAGAGAGAGAGAGAGAAGCATCATGAGAGAGAATCATTGATCAGCTGCCTCCTGCATGCTTGGGCTTAAACCCGCAACCCAGGAATTGAACCGTGACCTCCTGGTTCAAAGGTCGATGCCCAACCACTGAGCCACACTGGCCAGGCAGGCTTTGGCAGTTCTATAGCTTCTTTATATGGAAAGGGAGACTGTCCTTTGAGCTCATTAGCCAGGACTGCAAGAAAAGCTTACCCCCAGAGCAGTCACTGGCAAGGAAATGACATCCCTATGTTGATTGAGACCAATTCCCATTCAGTGGCTGCATCTGGGGTAGGACCCACCCTCCTGGAATCAGGTGGCCCACCAGCCACCTGACCCGGCGCTGTTCTCAGCAGCATGGACTACGGGTGAGTGGCTCTCATCGGTACCCGCCACCCCCCTGTACCCTGACTGAGGTGTTGCGAGCCATGGGAATTACCCCATGCAGGAAAAGGGCAAAGTGTGGAAAAAGAAGAGGAGGGGGGCACGCTATGGGGAGGGGGGCTGGCGGAGGAAGGAGCCCATGGCGGAGTTTGCAAGCGGAACCACAGAGGAGTGAGCCCGGGGAGTCCCATCTCACAGGAGCTCACGACCAAAATGTCCCACTCATGTTGCACTTACGCTGCGTGTCAGACCACCCAGCTTTGTGCCTTCGATCAGCACATGCTTATAATGACAACCTCTCATGGTCTGGGGCAGGGGTCGGCAAACTCATCAGTCAACAGAGCCAAATATCAACAGTCCAATGATTGAAATTTCTTTTGAGAGCCACATTTTTTCAACTTCAACTTCTTCTAGTGCCACTGCTTCAGAAATAGACTCGCCCAGGCTGTGGTATTTTGTGGAAGAGCCACACTCAAGGGGCCAAAGAGCAGCACGTGGCTCACGAGCTGCAGTTTGCCAACCACTGGTCTGGGGGACTGCCTGGGCTCAGCCAGCTGGTCAGGCTCAGGGCTCCTCATGTGACTGCAGTCAGCTGGTGGCGGAGGCTTGGCTTGTCTGAAAGGCGTCCTCCCTCACTCCCATACCTGGTGCTGGGGCTGGGAAGACGCACACAACTGGAGCCTGGAACGCCAAGCAAGGGTCGCACTATCTCTGTGGTCTTTTCTTTTTAAAATATATTTTATTGATTTTTTTTTACAGAGAGGAAGGGAGAAGAAGAGAGAGTTAGAAACATCGATGAGAGGGAAACATCCATCAGCTGCCTCCTGCACACCCCCTACTGGGGATGTGTCTGCAACCAAGGTACATGCCCTTGACCCGAATCGAACCTGGGACCCTTCAGTCTGGAGGCCGACGCTCTATCCACTGAGCAAACCGGTTGGGGCCTCTGTGATCTTTCTACAGTGCCTCCTGCCTGTGGCTGCTCCTTCTCGAAGTGTGCTGGCCCAGGAGGGAGCCTGGTGGAGGCCGTGTCACCTCTGTGGCCTCGCCTCAGAAGGCAGGAAGCATCACCTCCTGCTGCATTCTCACGACGAGTGAGTGACAAAGACCCATCTTTACTCAATGGCTCTTGGTGGGCAGAGAATTTCTAGGCATGTTGTATGTGTGTGTGTGTGTGTTTAAATATATTTTATTGATTTCCAAGAGAAAGGGAGAGGGAGAGAGAGAGAGAGAAGCATCAATGATGAGAGAGAATCATGGACCGGCTGCCTCCTGCACGCCCCACACTGAGGATCAAGCCCACAACCCTGGCGTGTGCCCTGAGCGCGAATCGAACCGTGACCTTCTGGTTCTTAGGTTGACGCTCAACCACTGAGCAACTCCAGCTGGACTGCAGGCATGTGTGAAATCCACATCTCAGACATTTTGGTTTTAAACTACCGCTTGCTTGTCACAACAGGACAAGGTTGGAATTGCTGGAGAGGTCCCAAGTTTCTTCAATGTAGCAATAGGACAGAGATGATCCGGGAGGAAGTGCCCACAAAATGCCAGGCGCACCTGCCAGGCAGAGTACCAGCCTCCCTAAGCTTCAGTCCCCCAGTCGCCCAGCCCAGTGGTCGGCAAACTCATTAGGCAACAGAGCCAAATATCAACAGCGCAAGGATTGAAATGTCTTTGGAGAGACACATTTTTAAAAAAAACTTAAATTTCTTCTAATGCCACGTCTTCCAAATAGACTCTCCCAAGCCGTGGTATTTTGTGGAAGAGCCACACTCAAGGGGCCAAAGAGCCACATGTGGCTCACGAGCCGCAGTTTGCCGACCACTGGCCCAGCTGATCCAAGGTCCAGAAGTTCGGGCTTGCCTTGCCCTCTCGGGGTTTCATCCTCTCTAGCTTGCACCCCCATCTCATCAAACGTTCCGGAAGCCTGGCCACGCTGCCCGGCTCTCGAATGCAAGCCACTGAGAACAACCCTGCGCATTGTGTGTTCATCAGTGTTTACATTGAGCCTTCGGGGTCAAAGGTCGCGTCCCCAGCCCAGCCTCTTGCTGGCTGCCTGGCTGGGGGCTGCGGGTGCCCTCCCAGCGCCCTCTTATCTACAGCCTATCCCCTGCCCCATTCCCAAGGTTTGAGGCTACTCCCCTGAGCAGGCCAAGGGCACAGGGGGGTGGGGTGGAGGGGTCATTAGAGAACAGAGTCTCCCACGTGAAGAGGACGAAGGGAGCCGAGAGTTACCCCGCAGCTCCACGCTTCCTGATGGTGAACCCCAAAAGGCAGATCTTGGCGCCTTTTTCCTAAAGGAAGCTCGTGTGTCACAACACGGTTGGTAAGGAGGAGAGGACACGGTTCAAAGTCCTAGTCGCACCTTTAACGACAGTTACGTAAGAGCCCTTGGCTGTCTGAATGGGGGGGGGGGCTCTCCCTTGATTGTTGGTAAAGAGGAAAGAGACACCATGCCCAGGAGGCTGTCTCTTTCACTCGGATGTGTCTTAAATGATGCTTTTTTTTTTGGTTCCTTCCCTGAAAAATCCACTGGGTGGCTTTACCGTGTCAGAAACCTGGCCAGGTGCTCAAACAGCGGTCCGTTTATCCTGCAGCCTCTCTCCTCTGCGACACAGCGCTTCTCAAGGGATCGAGCGACCTTGTCCTGGGAGCTTGCTACAGCCCTGGCCCTGCCCCAGGGGTTCTGACTCCCCAGGTCTGGGCGAGGCCCAGGAATCTGCATTTCCAACACGTTCCCAGATGAAGCATTGCTCTAAGAGCCACTGTGCACATACGGATTCCAATCCACCAGTGCGGCTCAGTGGTTGAGTGTTGACCTATGAACCAGAAGGTCACGGTTGGATTCCCCATCAAGACACAGGCCTGGGTTGCGGGCTTGATCCCCAGTAGGGGGCGTGCAGGAGGCAGCCGATCCATGATTCTCTTTCATCATTGCTGTTTCTCTCTCTCCCTCTCTCTTAACTCTCTGACATCAATAAAAAGAAAAAAAAAGACCCCCAGCCGAAACTGGTTTGGCTCAGTGGATAGAGTGTTGGCCTGAGGACTGAAGGGTCCCAGGTTCGATTCCGGTCAAGGGCATGTACCTTGGTTGTAGGCACATCTCCAGTAGGGGGTTGCAAGAGGCAGCTGGTTTATGTTTCTCTATCTCTCTCCCTTCCTCTCTGTAAAAATTCAATAAAATATATTTTTAAAAAATAAAATAACAAAAGACCCCCAAATTAGCGACTATAGAATCATCAAGTGTGAGCGCTGGAACAGACCACCTGCCATTTCATTGATTTACAGGTGAGAAGACAGGATCAGGGTGGTGAACTAGTCCAAGGTGAGGGGTCATAGAAATCGGGGAGGGGGGATTCTCCAGGCCACGGAAACCCCTCTCAGGTCCATGGCCACGGCCATGCTGCTATCCTCCTCTGACCTAGCGCTGTGTTTCAATGGTCTCCATTAGGGGAGTCAGAAAAAGTCCCTAAGGTGAGGCATTCAGGAAGTAAAATCAGCAGGTGACTAGGGTTCCCAGGACTTCAAGTTCAGCCTTCGACAGTGGAAGCTGCAGACCAGACGGGGCACAGGAGCTGAAATCCCCAAACTCTCCCAGAACTCCGATGTAGTCCACAATGCTGCCTTGATTGTGATTTTCAATTGCTTCGCCTGGAGTGGTATGACTCTAGCTTGCCTGTTATTTCATCAACCCAAGTGTGTTTGCCCTCTGGGGACCCATACTCTTCCCAAAGTGACACTTAAGGTGCCTGAGATCCAGGGTTCAATGAGTCACCCACATGCTTCGTTCTAAGCTAAGCTGCTGCAGCAGGTAGATCCCGAACTGTAATGGCTCCCATTCCGAGGAGTTTGACTCACCTAACACTGTGACAGCGTCAGAGTTGAGGGGGTCAGTGGGGAGAGGAAAGAGGCATGAGGCTTAGGGTTGAGGACTAGGACAGTGGTCAGCAAACTCATTAGTGAACGGAGCCAAATATCAACAGGACAATGATTGAAATTTCTTCGGAGAGCCACATTTTTTCAACTGAAACTTCTTCTAATGCCACTTCTTCAAAATAGACTCACCCAGGCCATGGTATTTTGTGGCAGAGCCACACTCAAGGGGCCAAAGAGCCGCAGGTGGCTCACGAGCCGAAGTTTGCCGACCACTGGTCTAGGGCCATCGAAGATAAAATGCACTCCCCTTAACATACTACCTACACCTGCCAACCCTCGTGTATGGGCCATTTGTTTTTGTCATCAGAATACTTTGATTTTGCCCTAACCGGTCTGGCTCAGTGGACAGAGTGTCGGCCTGCGGACTGAAGGGTCCCAGGTTCGAGTCCGGTCAAGGGCATGTACCTTGGTTGCGGGCACATCCCCAGTAGGGGATGTGCAGGAGGTGGCTGATGGATGTTTCTCTCTCATCCATGTTTCTAACTCTCTATCCCTCCCTTCCTCTCTGTAAAAAAAAAAAAATCAATATATATATTTCTAAAAAAGAATACTTTGATTTAAGTATGAGTATTGGGTTTCTGTTCATTTTGATTTACAAATTCCTGCCATCTAGTGGCAAAATTAATAACGCATCTTCCCTTTCGAACATGCCAATATCTACCCAAGACTTAATAATCCTCTGGTCCTTACAATGGGAGGTGTGTTTTTATTTCATGCCTTAGGCAGAGCGGATGTTTGAAAATATTCGATGCGAACGTGAAATGTAATTCAACCCAAAGTTTCAAGACCTGGTCCGTGACACACGAGGAAATGAAAGAAAACAGACAAAACTGATGGCTGAGCTGCATTGTCAGCGGGTACCATCCACTCAGGCTCTCGCCTGAGAGAGGATGGCAGGTATCAGGAATTATCTATGCGCGTCGTCATGGCAACCATCATCTATGCACAAGGGACCAAGGACACGTTGGCCTGCTGTGGTCGGCAAACTCATGAGTCCACAGAGCCAAACATTAACAGTACAATGATTGACATTTCTTTGGAGAGCCACATTTTTTAAATTTAACCTTCTCTAATGCCACTTCTTCAACATAGACTCGCCCAGGCTGTGGCATTTTGTGGAAGAGCCACACTCAAGGGGCCAAAGAGCCACAGTTTGCCGATCACAGACCTAGAGTAAGGAGCGGGATGGGCTACTGGAGTGGTTTGGACATTCATCTGAGCGTGGGCATCACCTCGGGAGCTTTGAGAGGACGTGCCAGGCCCATGAACTATTGACCCCGTTAGAATTCTGGAATCTCCCCCAGGGTTCTGGGAGGGTGTCTTGCACAAGGCGCTCTCTCTTCTAACCCGCGTGCAAATGGCACAACCACCTCCTTGGCTGCTCTCAGGCTTCTGGAGAGGCGGGCGTGGCAAGCCAGATGGTGGGGACGGCGGGGTGTGTTTGGTAGTGAAGCATGCACAAGCCAGCTCTCCCCTCTGCTGTGTGGCTGTGCAGAGTGGCCCGGGGTTGGGGAGCTGATGAGAGGGTGGGGGCCTGGGGCCTCCTCCCCCACTCCCTGCCCCACTCGGGAATTAGCTCTGCTTTCCAGACAAGGCAGCAGAGGGTGCTGCTTCCTTACAGGCCGCACGAGGGTGCCGTGCAGGGCAGCAGTGGGACCGGCCCGAGAGCCCCAGGGTCTGAGCGGGATCCTGGGCAGAGAGGGAGGAGCAGAGGGCGCATGGGCGCTTTCGCTCACAGGGCAGATGCTTGCATTTCAGTGTGCTTCATTTTTAAGCAAATGAAATGTGGGCAATCTGAATTTTTCTAACGATAGAAGATGATGATTTACTTTGTGAACGGCTTCACTCCGGAAATACTTTTTTTTTTGGTAAAATATATTTCTATTGATTTTAGAGAGGAAGGGAGAGGTAGAAACATCAATGATGAGAGAATCATGGATCGGCTGCCTCCTGCACGCCCCACACTGGGGATCGAGCCCACAACCCGGGCCTGTGCCCTGAGCAGGAATCAAACCGTGACCTCCTGGTTCATAGGTCGATGTTCGACCACCAAGCCATGCCGGCTGGGTATAGGAATTCTTAAGATAACTGAATCCTTTTCTAGATTTTATTTAAAATGTTTTTTGTTTTTAAATTACAGTTGATGTACAATATTATATTAGTTTCAGGTATACAACCCTGCCTTGCATATGCATATAACTTAAGGAGTGATCACTTTTTCAGCCCTAGCTAGTTTGGCCCAGTGGATAGAGCATCGGCCTGCAGACTGAAAGGTCCCAAGTTCGATTCCGGTCAAGGGCATGTACCTTGGCTGCGGGCACATCCCCAGTGGGGGGTATGCAAGAGGCAGCTGATCGATGTTTCTCTCTCGTCGATGTTTCTGACTTTCTATCCCTCTCCCTTCCTCTCTGTAAAAGAAATCAATAAAATATATTTTTTTAAAAAAAGAAAAAAATAACCATGAAGAATTCAGTGAATAGAAAGATCTTGCTTGCTCCTCTGAATATATACCAGGACCCTTTACGGACATCCAGTGTCATTTTACCTTTATTCTCCTGAGCAAATACCAATTTCCCTTGGTTCAAATGCAGATTTGACCTCCTGTCAAATATACGGAGTGGCCAGATTATAATGATCTCTGAACGCATAATAATCTGGCCACTCAGAGTGTGTGTGTGTGTGTGTGTGTGTGTGTGTGTGTGTGTGTGTGTATGTGTGTGTGTGTGTGTATTAGCACGCAGGCTGGCCAACTGCCCATGTCCCCTCCCCCTGGCCAGGCTGGCTGGACCCCACCCATGCACAGATTCATGCACTGGGCCTCTATCTAATATGTACACTGATTAGCCAGATTATTATTATCTCTGAAGACATAATAACCTGGCCACTGAGTATATATATACAGTATATATATTAGAGGCCTGGTGCATGAATTCGTGCATGGGTGGGGTCCGACCAGCCTGGCCAGGGGGAGGGAACATGGGCGGTTGGCCAGCCTGCCTGCTGGTCAAACTCCTGGTCAAGGGGACAATTTGCATATTAGCCTTTTATTATATAAGACATATACTGAGTGGCCAGATTATTATGTGTTCAGAGATCATCATCATCTGGCCACTCAATGTATGACCAGTTTTGGGTTTCAGATGGCCTTGGAAGTGTGTTTACTTGGGAGTGGAAGTATCCCTCAGCTGGGCATCACAAAACAGGTCCCGGGGTGGGGGGTGGCTTTCTTGATGGCATGGGTCACCTGGCCGAGGATAATAGAGAACTCCTGAAATTGATGTGCTAAGGACCGAGGAGCTGAGCTCCTCCAGCTCCTGGCCAGTCGCCCTTTCACTGCTTCCCATGACCAGCTCCTCAGTAAATGTCCAAAGCCGTCTTTCAAATTCCTGAGCCTGGGCTCTCCCCTCCCCTATCCGGAGGTCCCCCAGGAATCTTAGGCTCTGCTTTGCCTTCTAAGTTGCCTCCCTTGGCTGCCTGGAAGCTCAGCGCTAGTTGAGGTTTCAATTGTTCTCTTTTAATTTGGCTTACTAGTCCAGCCCGTGTGGCTCAATGGTTGAGCGTCAACCTATGAACCAGGTGGTCGCAGTTTGATTCCTGCTCAGGGCACAGGCCTAGGTTGCAGGCTGGATCCCCAGTGTGGGGCGTGCAGGAGGCAGCTGATCCATGATTCTCTCTCATCATTGACGTTTCCGTCTCTCTCTCCCTTTCCTCTCTGAAATAAAAATGTATATATTTTAAAAATAAAATAATAATTTGGCTTACTAATGCAATTCTTCCAAATCCATTAGATCTTTAGGATCCTGAGTTCGATTTGATTATTTCTGTGCTTTTTCTCTTCAAACTGTCCCAGACCCCTTTAGACAGGGGAATAGAGTAAACACGTGAATTGGACATATGCATTTCCCACTCTGAGCTTTAAAAAAAAATATATATATATATATATGTATATATATATATATTGGTTTCAGAGAAGAAGGGAGAGATGAAACATCAATGATGAGAGAGAATCATTGATCCACTGTCTCCTGCACGCCCCCCACTGGGGATTGAGCCCGCAACCCTGGCATGTGCCCTGACCAGGAATCAAACCTGGGACCTTTCAATCTGCAGGCCGATGCTCTATCCACTGAGCAACACCAGCTAGGGCCCAATTGTGAGCTTTCAAGATCTGGTGGAGAAACAAGTGCTTGGGAAATCAGAGGTCAGGAGACCCCTGAACCCCACTTCCTGTTCATGGAAATGGCAGGAGTAGCTGGGGACAAAGACTGTTTGCTCTCCTTTTTCTTAACAGCTAGGAGTCATGGGACATGGAGCCATAGCTGTGACCAGCGACAGCGTCTGAGGTAGTTTAGGTGACTTGCTCTGAGATCTGATACCCCTGGGTTCAAACCCTAGCTCTGCCACTTGTTGCTGTCCATCACACACTGTCCATCACTTTACTTACTCCCTCTGCTCTTCAGGTTATTCACCTGTAAAATGGGGAGTGTAATTCCTATTTTTCAGCTTTTGTGAGCAATAATAGAAATCATGGATGCAAATGCTCATCACAGTGTTAGAGAATACAGCATATGGACTTAGTACATGTTATAGCCAAATACAGAAAGTCTAGTTTTATAATTCTGTTTCCCATAGAAAACTGGATAACAGTATGTGACTATTAGTCATCATTTTAAATAATAGGCAAATTGTTTTTCTTTATTAAAAGACATGGGAGCTACGAAAAGCAAAACTTCTAGGAATTCCTTATTACTATATTTAGAAGTTGCCCCGGAATTTTTTCCCAAATTTTTACATCTTTGTAAGATAACTGTTCTCAAACATTAGTTTATTAAGACAGTTAAAGGTTTTGTTGTGGGATGACTTCTACGACAGTTGCAAACGACCATGGAGGTGGTTAAGTTGGTAAAAAGCAGGCAAGGATTTATTGAAAACTGGCCAGGACTGTCGGAGACCTAACACTCAACGACCGCCCTGCCCCGGGTGCAGGCAGGCCTTTTAAAGGGTCTGAACCATGAGTGTTATTGCCCTGCGTTTGGTTAACAGCCCCCAAGGCCGCATCTGGGGAAGGGGTGCCAATAGACTATGAATGACCCTATTGCTCGCTCTTTATCTTCTAACTATGTATCTGCTAGACCTGGGAAAGTGGTCCTATCTTGTAAAAACAGGTGGTGTAGCTACATAATTGGCGCCGACCAGTTACTCCTCTGGTTCTAGTCTTCCAAGGGTTTTTTTTTTAGCCTTCAAGGTCACAAGCTGGAAACTAAAGCAATAATTCTTTTGTTTTAAGCAAGCAGGGGTGAACTGTGGCCAAAGTTTCAAATAGCAGTTTTACTCTAGTAAATGTTCTTATGACCTTATTTCAGGTTTGATTGCACAGTAACCTTTAATTCACGACAACAAAATGTTATTCCTTCAGAGTTTCCCCCCAAATTTAAAAATTAACAATATAGTCCAACTGGTGTGGCTCAGTGGTTGAGCATTGAACTATGAACCAGGAGGTCACAGTTGGATTCTGGGTAAAGGCTCATACCCGGGTTGCGGGCTCGAGCTGCATTATGGGGCATGCAGAAAGCAGCCAATCAATGATTCTCTCTCATCATTGGTATTTCTACCTCTCACACCCTCTCCCTTCCTCTCTGAAATTAATTTTTTTAAAAAAAGCATCAGTTGCTATTATTCAGGCTATGTCTGAATATTATTATGTTTTAAATATATTTTCATTGGTTTCAGAGAGGAAGGAAGGAGAGATAGAAACATCAATGATGAGAGATCATCATAAATTGGCTGCCTCCTGCACGCCCCCTACTGGGGATTGAGCTTGCAACTTGGGCGTGTTCCTGTGCCCTGCCAGCATAGGCAAGGGCTTTAGTGAGCCTAAGGGGGGGGAGGGGCATGGGCAGTGAAGGATGAAGAAAAGACAGACAAAGAGAATAAGCTGGGTTTAGGTAGATCTTCCTGTGCCTGGCTGAGGCCACAGAAAAAAGATCCAGAGGCAAGCTGAGCCTTTATTTTATAGCCAGAGGTAAACAAGGTAGTGGTCACCATAGTAACAATGTTCTTCTGAGTTTCACTTGTTTTGGCAGCACTTGCTGCACCTCTCACAGTCCATTAGCTACCCAGAGAGGTCAGTCTGAAGCTTAACCCTATAGATGCTCCCTACACGTGCCCTGATTAGGAATTGAACCCAGGACCCTTCAGTCTGCAGGCCGACGCTCTCTCCACTGAGCCAAACCAGCTAGGGCTGAATATTATTCTCTTCAACTTCCTGCTGGCCTCCCTGCCTCTGGTCTCCCTTCCGCCACATCAGGAGATGCAAATCCAATCATGTTTCCTAAGATGCAAATCCAACCATGTCCCCTTCACGCTCTGTTTCCAAACCAAACAGCCCTGTGTAAGCCTTTGCATGGACGTCAGTGAGACAGCCTTAGATGTCCTCCAATGTCAGAAAAACAAGTTTGCTGTAAGTGGCTCTATTTCAGAAATGAAAATAGTTATTTTCTTTCTACCTGCTTCACCATGAGACCTAGATAATTGCCATGTTTTAATTTTTTCAAATCCTATATAATAAAAGGCTAATATGCACATTGTCCCCTCGACTGGGAGTTCAACCAGGGTGTGGGGCAGCCGGTCAACTGCCCACAGCACCTCCCCCTAGATGGCCCCACCACTGATGCCCCCCCAATGGCTCCCCCACCCCCCAATTGAGGGCAAAGCCAGCCAGACCCCAACTGTGCAAGAATTCGTGCACTGGGCCTCTAGTTGAAAATAAAATCCACAATAACACTGAAAATACTTGCAAACAATGATGATACAATAAAAGCCTTTCCCTGGAAGAAAATTAAAGCATGCATGTTTCTAAATTAAGTACTAATTTGGGAATCAAGCTAAACTTGCAAATCTCATGCTACATATGCATGCAATTCAAATGAAAAGGAAAATTGCCCAGCAATAGTTTCTGAAACCAAAAATCTAAATTGAAATCTAGCCCTAGCTGGTGTTGCTCAGTGGATAGCATGCCAGCCTGCGGACCAGAGGGTCCGGATGTGATTCTGGTCGAGGGCGCGACCCCGGTTGCAGGTTCCTCCCCAGTCGGGGCCCTGGTCAGGCATGTGCCGGACGCAACCAACCCATGTGTTTCTCTCACACCATTGTTTCTGTCTGTCTTTCCCTCTCTCTCCCATTCTCCTATACTTGGATGAGGATTAACAACAACAACAGCAAAAAACATAAATTAAAAACAATAAAAATAAAAGTCCACTGGTACCTGGTGTGTCAAGAAGGCACTGGTCATTGAAAAGCCAGCTCTTTATTTGTATCTCAACAGGTATAAGGCAGGGTGCAGATCCTTTGCCAGAGAAGCATGTAACCTCTGATCCTTGGGGCCCCAATCGCCCCACCTCACCCTCCGACTGTAAGGCTTGGGAGGCGAGTGCAGACTCCCCAGCTCCAGGACAGACTGCAGATCAAGGCAGCATTTACCCACACCTATTCAGTAGGCTCTTTGCTGTGGGTTTTTTTTTCTTCAACAGTCAAAACACACTTCCTCTTCGGGAGGGCAATTACATTTCTCTCGGTGCATGCTGTCCTGAACGGCAGGCCCAGCATGACGTGAGCCGGGCAGCTAGTTGCCCTCTGATTCTAATAGGTGCAAAGGCCTAGAGGTAGACAAGCAAGGGCTGAGGCAGCAGCGGGGATGTGTGAGTGGGGCCTGGTGTCAGGACAATCAGAAGCACAGTCGTGATGAGAAATGACAGTTGACATTTGGCCACCCTGGGAATAAAACAGAGACTGCTGGGGCCGATGACAGAGGGGGAGATCCCTGCCCCCCAAAAGGGGACACCTCGACTTGGGGACAAGCAATTGTGTCTCAATGCAGAAGTAGGACCAGTGCTACTAGATCTTATCTATCATCTATCTATCTATCTATCTATCTATCTATCTATCATCTATCATCTATCTATCTACTTCTGTCTATCTATATCTATCTACCTCTATCTATCATCTATTATCTATACCTATCACCATCTATATCTATCATCTATCTCTTTCATCTAGCTATATCTCTATCCATCCATCTATCTAATCTATCATCTATCTATCTATCTATCTAAATATAGAATGAAATCTATATTTTAATGAGATCTTTTCATTTTTATTTATTTTTATTTTTAAAAATATATTTAATTGATTTTTTACAGAGTGGAAGGGAGAGGGATACAAAGTCAGAAACATCGATGAGAGACATCAATCAGCTGCCTCTTGCACGCCCCCTACTGGGGATGTGCCCACAGCCAAGGTATATGCCCTTGCCGGAATCAAACCCGGGACCCTTCAGTCCGCAGTCCGACGCTCTATCCACTGAGTCAAACCGGTCTCGGCTTTAAAGAGATCTTTTTATATGTTTTATTGGTTTCAGAGAGGATTATGGATCGGCTGCCACATGCAGACCCCCCACTGGGGATCGAGCCTGCAACTCGGGCAAATGCCCTGACCTGGAATTGAACCATGACCTCCTGGTTCATAAGTCGATGCTCAGCCACTGAGCCACACCAGGTGGGTGAAAACGTCTATATTTTAAAACTTACCAACTAACTCAAGTGAAAGGCAACAACCCAGCAACCTCACTAGGACAACCCAGCGAAACAACTGCAAGATACTGGTTTCCTCGTTTGGGCCGAGAGTGTGACGTTCTCTTTGGGCTGCATTCCGCCTTGAAATAGAAATGGAGACAAATGCTATTTTGCTCTTCTGCCTAGGAGAGATATTAAAGAGAAACAACCATACTTGCCCGGCTGGTGTGGCTCAGTGGTTGAGCATCAACCTATGAACCAGGAGGTCATGGTTCGTTTCCCGGTCAGGTAACACATGCCTGGGTTACCTGCTTGATCCCCAGGAGGGGGCATGCAGGAGGCAGCTGATCGATGATTCTCTCTTATCACTGATGTATCTATCTCTCTCTCCATCTTTCTTTCTCTCTGAAGTCAATGAAAATATATATTTTTTAAAAATACACTAAATGCAATATGGTATTCTGGCTTGCATCCTGGAACAGAAACAAACCCCCCAAACCATGGTGGTGAGCTAATAAGATCACAGCAGGGCTGGCGTTCAGTTAGTAGCATTGGGCCAGTATTAGTTTTGTAGTTTTGACAGCTGGATGGTGAGGGGAGATTGAGTGAAGGTGGGGTGGGAACTCTGGATAGGAGCTTGGCAACTTTCCTGTAGATGTGAAATTGTTCACTCAGCAACACATGTTCAGTCCTGGTCTTTGTAGCTCAGTTGGTTGGGCATCGTCCCATGCACTGAAGGGTTGCTGGTTTGATTCCCGGTTGGGGCTGCGAGTTCGGACCATGGTTGGGGTGCAAGAGGCCACCAATCAATGTTTTCCTTTCTCACATTGATATTTGTGTGTGTGTGTGTGTGTGTGTGTGTGTGTGTGTGTGTGTCCCCCTCTCCCTCTAAAATCAATACAAACATATTTACAAAAATAAATAATGATTGGGAAATTATAAGAATACTCAATAAGCAATTAGCTACCATTTAGATAACTTGGTAAGCAGTTTGGGATTGATGCAGCTTAGTTTCTTTAGAGAATAAAAGAGATCACATTTGCCAAAACCAGTTTGGCTCAGTAGATAGAGCATCAGCCTGCGGACTGAAGGATCCCAGGTTCGATTCCAGTCAAAGGCATGTACCTTGGTTGCGGGCACATCCCCAGTAGGGAGTGTGCAAGAGGCAGCTGATCGATGTTTCTCTCTCATTGATGTTTCTGACTTTCTATCCCTCTCCTTCCTCTCTATAAAAAAAATCAATTATATATATATATATATATATATATATATATATATATATATATATATTGCCGAAACCAGTTTGGCTTAGTGGATAGAGTGTCGGCCTGTGGACTGAAAGGTCCTGGGTTCGATTCTGGTCAAGGGCACGTGCTTTGGTTACGGGCACATCCCCAATAGAGGGTGTGTGGGAGGCAGCTGATCGATATTTCTCTCTCATTGATGTTTCTGACTTTCTATCCCTCTCCCTTCCTCTCTGTAAAAAATCAATAAAAATATATATTTTTTTTAAATATATTTTATTGATTTTTTTTTTACAGAGCAGAAGGGAGAGGGATAGAAAGTCAGAAAGTCAGAAACATCAATCAGCTGCCTCTTGCACGCCCCACACTGGGGATGTGCCCGCAGCCAAGGTACATGCCCTTGCCGGAATCAAACCCGAAACCCTTCAGTCCGCAGTCCAACGCTCCATCCACTGAGCCAAACCGGTCTCGGCAAAATATATATATTTTTTAAAAGAGATCACATTTATGATCTTATGTATATACTAGAGGCCCGGTGCACAAAATCCATGTACTTGGGCCGGGGGGAGGGGTGGTCTTTCAGCCTGGCCTGTGCCCTCTCGCAGTCCAGGACCCCATCAAGGGATGTAAGACTGCTGGCTTAGGCCTGCTCCCGGCAGTCAGACATCCTCCAAGGGGTTCTTAGCATGCCACGGAGGCAAGAGAGGCTCCCGCCACCGCCGCCGCCGCCCTTGCCAACCAACCGTGAGCCCAGCTTCTGGCTGAGTGGTGCTCCCCCTGTGGGAGCACACTGACCACCAGAGGAAGCTCCTGCATTGAGCGTCTGCCCCCTGGTGGTCAGTGCGCATCACAGCAACCGGTCATTCTGCTGTTCCGTCGATTTGCATATTAGCCTTTAATTATATAGGATGTTTGTATGTTCTCATTGCAGTTGGAAATATACTCATTTCACTGGTGGTCTGTCATCAGATGTCTAGAATCCTCCTGGTCCCCAAAGGACAGCTCACCCTATCCAGCACTGAAGCGTGAGCAATTTTCTTCTGTTTCAACATAAAAAAATTATGAAAGGTATAAACAGAACAGAGAAGAGAGTTTAAATCCTTGCCTCCCACTAACCTGAATGCCGGGTGAACTCTCTCTGGGCCTCACTGTTCTCATCTGTACTATGGGAGCCAGGGCCACCACTGTGGCTTTGAAAATTACATGTGATTCATGAGAGCGATTGTGGCCCCGAGAAAGGATTCAATTCCCTTCCCCGCTTCCTGCCAATGAATGAATTGACGAGCAACCTTTTTCTATATGAAACTGGTAAGTTTAATGCTGTGTATTTCACATAATGCTTGTTGGAAGGGTCTAAATACTCCAGAGGACTATGTTTGAGCTAAAATTCCTGTGTGTGGCTTGTTACAGCTCTTCTGTTGCCTGTGATAGTATAACCTTGAATGAGCGCCAGTGGGGTTAATCATTTATAAAGTGCGGCTCCCCCCCCCCCCGCCACCCAAAGACACTTGAATGAGGCTTTTCCAAGTCTGAATAAGGTCACGCTCTTATTATAATGATCAAGAAAATCACAGCATGCTTTGGGAACTGATATGTATATAGTTGTTATCATAAGTTGCCATTCGAGTGAATGAACATTTTTTTGGTTAAAAAGTTGTGCTTATAAATCAAATTCTTAATACACGATCACCCTTCTGAAGGTACACGCTGCATTCTTTTTACTGCCTTTATAGGAGAAAAAGTTTTCAAAAGTTATTCATTTTCTCCTTTTAAAAAGTATTGTTTTTGAAAAATAAAGTTTTTAGAAAACTCAGAGAATGCTGGTTTCATTATTTCCCACTACCTTTGCAAATTAGTTAGGCAGCATAAACAGTTTGCATCTTTTTAAAATATATTTTTTTATTGATTTTTTTTTTTACAGAGAGGAAGGGAGAGGGATAGAAAATCAGAAACATCGATCAGCTGCCTCTTGCATGCCCCCTACTGGGGATGTGCCCACAACCAAGGCACATGCTCTTGACCGAAATCAAACCTGGGACCTTTCAGTCCAGAGGCCAACGCTCTATCCACTGAGCTAAACCAGTTTCAGCCAGTTTGCATCTTTTAAACTGGCACCTCTGGGCCTGGGGAACTAAAGGTCTTTAGCACGGGAGAATAAATGGCAATGATGTTACCATCCCAGCCCTAATGATCGCAATAGTGTGGGGAAAGAGGGCCATGGCCTGAGGAACAGAATCAGGAACCAAACGACCACAACTACCAGTACCGGCTCTGTTATGTGAGGTGCTATTCTCAGGTTCATTACCAGTTCCTCCAAGGAAAAGTGTCTCAATTTTCTGGGGAAAGAGAAAAAAAGGATGGTACCATTCAGAATCCAGAGGGACAAAAATGCCAATTGGAGAACTGGAAGAATTGGGTGTGTGTGTGTGTGTGTGTTTCCCTTATTATACACCTAGAGGCCTGGTGCACGAAATTGCACACAGGTGGAGTCCTTCAGCATGGCCAGCGATCGAGGCCTATCTGGGGGGTGGCCAGCCAGGGGGAGGGGCTGTGGGAGGTTGGCCAGCTGGAGAAAAGGACCCCTGGAGGTTGGCTGTGGGAGCACACTGACCGCCAGGGGGCAGCTCCTGCATAGAGTGTCTGCCTCCTGGTGGTTAGTGTGCTTCATAGCCACTGGTCAACTGGTTGTTCCGGTCATTCCAGTTGGTTGGCCGTATCAGTTGCTTAGGCTTTTATATAGATAGATGATCAGAAAGAAGGGCTTTATTAGTTATTCCTCCTGGCTCTAAGAAGTTTCTAGGGGTCACGTGATACTGACTCCGGGTTTGGCACTGGAGTGTTTATCAGAGCGGCTGCACAGCACCAAGTGAAGTGGCTCTTTAGAAAGATGAAGGCACTTTGGGCTGCTGTCTACATTGATCATGTCAATTGCAAAATAATGGTGTTTTCATTGAACCACGAGCTGTGCCCTCTCTGAATGAAATTTCCAGAGTATTGGTTACAGAACATTTCTCGTTTTGAAGTTCTTCCCGGCATGCCTTCTTCTTTTTTTTTTTAATTCTTTGAAAAGGCCAGGAGGAAAGAAAAAGTTGTGGGGATCTGTCAGGCAATGTGCTAGATGAGAGATTGGCAAGCTACTGATAGCCTATAGGCCGAATCTCACCTGCCTCCCTGTTTCTGGGAAAAGAATTTAGATAGATAGATAGATAGATAGATAGATAGATAGATATTACTCAGCATGAGAAAGAAAGCAATCCTGCTGTTTGCAACAACTTGAATGAACTTTGGGGGCATTATGCAGCGTGAAATAAGTCAGACAGAGAGACAGACATATGTGGAAACTAAAGAAGCTGAACTCGTACAAACAGAAGTAAAGGGGTGGTTTCCAGAGGTGCAGGTGGGGAGTGGTAAATGGGGAGATATTGGTCAAAGAGTACAAAGTCCCAGTTATAAGATTAACAAATTCTGGGATCTAGCATACAGCGTGGCGAGGATGGCTGCCAACACGCTCCTGTACGCTTGCAAATTGCTAAGAGAGGAGCTAAATGCTCTCACAGTGAAAAAGACATGGCCTTTATGCGAAGTGAAGGGGTGTTAGCTAACCCTGTGGCAGTAATCATTTTGTAATATGTGTGTATCAACTGAGCACTTTGTCCACCTTACACTTCCATAACGTTTCACCTCAGTTATATCTCAATAAAAGCGGGGGGGGGGGGGGGAGCAAGACTTCCTAATGGGGAAGCCCACTTTTTTGGTAAAGGGCCAAATAGTAAATATTTAGGGTTCAAAGCCACATGCTCTCTGCCATAAGTTCTCAACTCTGACACAGAGCAGCCTCAGACAGTGTATAAATAATGGGTGTGTGAATGGGTAAAACTTTTTTACAGCCCTAGCCAGTTTGGCTCAGTGCCATGGTCGGCAAACTGTGGCTCGCGAGCCACATGCGGCTCTTTGGCCCCTTGAGTGTGGCTCTTCCACAAAATACCATGGCCTGGGCGAGTCGATTTTGAAGAAGTGGCATTACAAGAAGTTTAGGTTTAAAAAATGTAGCTCTCAAAAGAAATTTGGCTCGGTTGACTACTGAGTTTGGCGACCACTGGCTCAGTGGATAGAGTATCAATCGGCCTGTGGACTGAAGGGTCCCGGGTTCGATTCTAGTCAAGGGAACGCACCTCCGTTGCAGGCTGGATCCTCAGCCCTGGTCAGGGCGGGGATATGAGGCAACCAATCAGTGTCTCTCTCACACTAATGTTTCTCTCTCTGTCTCTGCCCCCTCTCTTCCACTCTCTCTAAAAATCAGTGGGTGAGAGACAGATCCATGGTGCCAGCTGCCCAGAGGCTTCAGCCACAGCCTGAACTGAAAGCTCAGACAACAGCTGTGTGTATTTGAATAGTAAGAAGAGGGTCCCTCTTGGCAAAAAGGGCAAGAGGGGCCAATATAGAATGCTCGAGTGCCTTCCCAGTGCCTTAATTCCTTCCTAAAGGGATTAATTCCTTTCCTATCCTTTTTGAAATTGCTGCCCAACATTCAAAGAATTAGTTTGTGAGTTTCTTTGGGATAATTGCATAATATTTTGTTGTCAAATATCAAAACTTATAATGACATTGTAGAATAACATCATGTATGGGTATTGTGGTGTCACAGGAGGATAAGGAGGGTCTGGCCTAAGGACTGGTGTCCATAGGAGATGACAAGCTCTAGGCCATGTCAATTCAATCTCAAACTAGCTGCCAATTTTTTAAATAACTTTATATAAACTTTGTCAGGGATGTAAATATCCTCAGGTGAGGACTAACAACAAAACAACAAAACTTTATTTACAAAGCAGGCTGTGAACAGAATGTGGCCTTCCTTTCCTTGGCCCGCCCCTGCTGTGGAGTTGAAGTTCACATGGAGCCCTCAGCAGAGAGGACTGAGCTGGGGATACAAACATGCAAACCATCAGGATCCGGCCTGGGGCCTGGCTGACAGTGGGGAGAGCTTCTACAAACAACACAGAAGCCAGGAAAGCCCAGGGTCGTGTTCGGAGGCACCCCAGCAACATTCCAAGTAAATTTTCTCCAACTGCTCCTGCTTGCATGGCAGAGTGAGTTAAGAGGCAAGAGATGCCCTTGTAAAATCTGCCTGGTTCCAGCATTCAGCTGTGTGACCTTGGCAGAGCCGCCCACCCTCTCTGATCTCCAGTTTCTCTGCCTGGGAAGTGGGAGTGAGAGCCACAGGCTGACCTTGTAGCATTGTTGTGAAGGTCTGTCCTGTACCCAGCGCTGGATGCAGGCACAAGGTGATTACCGTATTTTCCAGCGTATAAGACGACTCTTTAACCCAGGAAAATCTTCTCAAAATTACCATATTGAAATCAAATCTGATGTTTTTTAAGTTTTATTTGGTGTGCATTGGAAGAGGGGTAGTCTTATATGGCAAGTATATCCCAAATTCTATATTTTAACTGGAAAAGTTGGAGCTCATCTTATACACCCAGTCATCTTATACGCCAGAAAATACGGTATTTCTTCTCTCCATGGCTACTTTATTCTAGAAGGGTTCCCTTACCAAGCCTGGCTCACACCAGAATGAAACTCACTTCAACTTAAAGGACTCCTCTCATCTGAAAAGTGCCGCTCCCCCTTCTAACCATGCAGCTCCTCTATCCCTTTAAGAACCGTCTAGGTCCACCATTCTAGAAGGTCCTCAGGCTCCATCTACACCCTGGCTGGGAATTCCTGGGACACTTATCTGGCCTTGAATCATGCCTGCGGTATCAGCCTCTCCTAAGCTCCCCTAGAGCTCAGAGACCGCCTTTGATCTAATCCAGTGGTCAGCAAAGTCATTAGTCCACAGAGCCAAATATCAACAGTACAATGAAATGTCTTTGGAGAGCCACGTTTTTAAACTTCAACTTCTTCTAATGCCGCTTCCTCAAAAAATAGACTCGCCCAGGCTGTGGCATTTTGTGGACGAGCCATGCTCAAGGGGCCAAAGAGCCACATGTGGCTCGTGCGCCGCAGTTTGCCGACCACTGATCTAATGTCCAGAACTTACTAATGTGGCTCGTATAAAGGGGACGTTTCCAAGGGTAATATCAGATGAGATGGATTTACCCAAGGAATGGGTTCATTCCACCTTCGCCTTGCCTCTCAAGCAAATGTCTGCTTTAAGGACCGAGTTTCAGGGAACGTGTTCCTTGCCTGTCCATCTTCACTGGAGGCAACTGAGGTTGGCTTTTGCTCCTGTTTTGTTCCTGCTTTCATCTCAGCACCCTTACGGACTTATGTGCCTTTCATGCAGCTGTAACTCCATGAACTTTTAATGTCCACACTCTCCTATGTTTGGAAAGTAGTGGCTGCTGGAAGCTGCCTGCTTTATCCTCCAGACATCTTCCTCCTCCCCCTTTGAAAAACAAATATATTTTGCATTGATCTCAGAGAGGAAGGAAGAGGGAGAGAGAGAAAAACACCAATGATGAGACTCAATCAAGCATTGGCTGCCTCCTGCAAAGCCCCACACTGGGGATCCGGCCCGAAACCTGGGCATGTGCCCTTGACCTGGAATCCAACTGTGACCTTCTGGTTCATAGGTAGACCTCAACCACTGAGCCACACGAGCCAGGCTCCTTCTCCCCTTTGATACACCAGAGGCAAATACATAAATAAATAAATGAATGGCCGAAAACAGGCCTGCAGACTGAAGGGTCCCAGGTTCGATTCCGGTCAAGGGCATGTACCTTGGTTGTGGACAAATCCCCAGTAGGGGGTGTGCAAGAGGCAGCTGATCGATGTTTCTCTCTCATCGATGTTTCTAACTCTCTATCCCTCCCTTCCTCTCTGTAAAAAATCAATAAAAATATCTTTAAAAAATGAATGAATGAATGAATGATGTCCTGGCCCAGGTCATCGCTCCTGCCCCAGACCTTGAATCTGGGCGCAGGAGGCAGCATTTATACAACAGCCTCCTTACTCGCCAGGCCCGCTGATAAAAAAAAAAAAGAAAAGGAAACCTTTGTCCTGATTCTCAGTGCAAACTGTTTGCGTAACCAAGCAGTTCCGGAAGATAAAGGTTTGCTCTTCTTCACTGGACAGCTCAGCTCATATTTGCAGGGAGCAGAGGAGCTCGAACCAGAAAATTCGCATTTGCCAGGGTAGGAAACAGTCTTATAATGAAGGACTCCGACCATGGCCACCTTCAACCACGGATCGGATCTCCACCTCCCTAATAGCAGGAGGCCCCAGATGTTAATATCTTAGATGTGGTCACAGTATTGGATTCATAAAGAAAAATGTCTCTATCTTTTGTTAAACTAGCTCTTACTGAGAGATAACTCACAGACCATTCGATACACCCATTTAAGTATTAATTCAATGGCTTTTATTGTATTCAGAGTTATGCCTTTGCCTCCACAATTAATTTGGGAACAATTTCACTACCCCCCCACCCCAAGAAATCCCTTAGCCGTCACTCTCTAATCCCTCCGTCCATACATGCCACCACCCCCAACACCAGGCAACCCCTAATTTACTTTCTGCCTCTGGAGCTGCCTATTGTGAACATGGAATCATGCTATATGTGGTCTTTCATGACTGACTTCTTTCTTTTAAAAAATATATTTTATTGATTTCAGAGAGGAAGGGAGAGAAAGATCAAAACATCGATGATGAGCTAAAACTGGTTTGGCTCAGTGGATAGAGCATCGGCCTGCGGACTGAAGGGTCCCAGGTTCAATTCCGGTCAAGGGCATGTACCCTGGTTGCGGGCACATCCCCACTGGGGGGTATGCAGGAGGCAGCTGATCGATGTTTCTCTCTCATTGATGTTTCTGACTTTCTATCCCCCTCCTTTCCTCTCTGTGAAAAATCAATAAAATATATTTTTTTTAAAAATTCGGCTCTCCAAAGAAATTCTAATTGTTGTCCTGTTGATATTTGGCTCTGCTGACTAATGAGTTTGCCGACCACTGACTTAGCATACTGTTTTCAAGGTTCATCCATGTCCTGGTATGTATCAGAACATCATTTCTTTTTGTGGCCAAATAACAGTCCTTTGTGGGGTAGGGCCCCTACGAACATTCACGTAAACTATTTCTCTCTCTTCAGTTCTTCTGTCTGCACACCGAGGCCTGCAATTGCTGGGTCATGTGCTGAATTCTAGGTGTAACTGTTTGAGGAATTGCCAGACTATTTCCAAAGCAGCTGCACCACATGCTCACCAGCATTTGTCATTACGTCTTTTATTTTAGATATATTTTATTGATTTTTTACAGAGAGGAAGGGAGAGGGATAGAAAGTCAGAAACATCGATGGGAGAGAAACATCAATCAGCTGCCTCCTGCACACCCCCTACTGGGGATGTGCCCGCAACCAAGGAACATGCCCTTGACCAGAATCGAACCTGGGACCTTTCAGTCCTCAGGCTGATGCTCTAGCCACTGAGCCAAACCGGTTTCGGCTGTCATTACATCTTTTTCTAAAAAAAATACATTTTTATTGATTTCAGAGAGACCAGAGAGGGAGAGAGAGAAACATCAATGATGACAGAGAATCATTGATTGGCTGCCTCTTGCATGCCCCTTACTGAGGATCAAGCCCGCAACCTGGGCATGTGCTCTTGACCCGAATCAAACCCAGAACCCTTTACTCCACAGGCTGACGCTCTATCCACTGAGCCAAACTGGCTAGTGCTCTTTACGTCTTTAAAATATATATATATATTTTTTTTTTTTTAACAGAGAGGAAGGGGGAGAGAGTTAGAAAGATCGATGAGAGAGAAACATCAATCAGCTGCCTCCTGCACACCTCCTATTGGGGATGTGCCCGCAACCAAGGTGCATGCCCTTGACCGGAATCGAACCCGGTACCCTTGAGTGTGCAGCCCCATGCTCTATCCCCTGAGCCACACGGGTTAGGGCTCACTAGGTCTTTTTCACTGCGGCCATCAAGTGGGGGTGAAGTGGAGTCTTTCCACTTCAAAGGTTTTCATCGCCTTTCCTAGTGGCTAATGATGCTGGTCATCTCGTCACGCGTTTATTAGTCCTGTGTGTGTCTTCTTTGGAGAAATCTTTTGCCTACTTTCTTCTTCTTTTTTGAAAAAGTGGATGTGATTTTATCTTTTAGAGCTATCTTGGGTTGTCAGCAAAATGGAGTGAAAAGAAGAGAGCATTCTCACATCCCCCGGCCTCCACAGGCACACAGCCTCCCGCACCAGCAGATCCCCGACCAGAGTGGCTACATTTCTTACTGCTGAACCAGGATCCGCACATCCCATTGGCCGGAGCTCCTGGCTTCCGTTAGGGCTCCGTCTTGGTGTCCTATACTCTCTGGGTTTGGACAAACGTTTAATGACGGGGAGCCACCATTATAGAATCCTACAGGATAGCGTTATTGCCCTAAAAATCCTCTGTGCTCCCCTAAGTCATCTCTCCCTCCCCCTACAACCCCAGGCAACCGTTCCTTTTTTGTAACTACCTCCGCAGCCTTGCCTTTTCTGGAATGCCAGGGAGTTGGAATCATACATATGTAGCCTTTTCTGCTGGCCTTCTTTCACTGGCAGTAGGCCTTTGTCACCGCTCCGCAGCTCATTTCTTTTTAGCTCTGCAAAATAGCCCTTTCTCCAGACGGACCCCATTTCTGGGTCCGCTCACCTATTGAAAGACATCTTGGTTCTTTCCAAAATTCGACATTTATGAAGAAAGCTGCTCTAAACACCCACCCACATGTGGCTTCCTTTGCCTATTTTTATTTTTTAATTAATTTTTTTATTATTTTGCAGTATAACTTACATTTAATAGTAGTACATATATTTTCCTATTCCCCCCCAATATGCTCCCCCCAGCCTCCCTTACCTCCCAGCACATGTCCCCACCTGCCCCCCTCCCCGCCCCAGTGTCTTTCATTCATTGGTTATGCTCATATGCATGCATACAAGTCCTTCGGCTGATCTCCCCCAGCATCCGCCTCCCATCCACCCCAGACTTCCCCCTGTAGCCTGACAGTCTGTTCAATGCCTCCCTGCCTCTATATCAATCACTCTCCCCTGTTTCTTTTCTTCCAAAATATCTTGCCTCTCCTTTGCCGATTTTTAAAATTACCTTTAAAAAAAGAAGTTGTGGCCCTGACCTGTTTGGCTCAGTGGATAGAGCATCGGCCTGTGGATTGAGGGGTCCCGGGTTCGATTCCGGTCAAGGGCATGTACCTTTTTGGTTGTGGGCACATCCCCAGTAGGAGGCATGCAGGAGACAGCTGATGGATGTTTCTCTCTCATCCATGTTTCTGACTCTCTCTCCCTTCCTCTCTGTAAAAAATCAATAAAATATATTTTTTTAAAAAGAAGTTGTGGTTGCTTTTATACATTCGAAATATGAGTCCCTCATCAGCGAAGTGAATTGCAAACCTTTGCTCCCATGATTTGTATGGTCTTTCCACTCTCTCCCCGGCATCTTTTGAAGCAGACAAGCTTTGCATTTTGAAGTCCAGCTCAGCTGTTTGTGTCGTTGCTGGCGCCTTTGGTGTGACAGTAAAGAAACCATTGTCTAATCCAAGGTCATGATGTTTTCTTCTGAGGATTTTAGCTCTTACACGAAGGTCTTTTGTCCATTTTGAATTTCTGCATATGATGTGTTATCCTTATCTTTTCATAGATACAGACTAAAGAATGTAGGTGGGAATATCTGTTGACTATATTAAAATACTTTAGAAAAATAGATGAAACAAATATGGTAAAATTCTGAAATTTCGAAGATGATAGGTTTATGGGTGCTCATTATACTCTTTATTTATTTTTTATATTTTATTGATTTTTTACAGAGAGGAAGGGAGAGGGACAGAGAATTAGAAACACCGATGAGAGAGAAACATCGATCAGCTGCCTCCTGCACACCCCCACTGGGGATGTGCCCGCAACCAATGTACATGCCCTTGACCGGAATCGAACCTGGGACCTTTCAGTCCGCAGGCCGTTGCTCTATCCACTGAGCCAAACCAATTAGGGCTATTTTTTTTTAATCCTTACCTGTGGACACATTTCTCATTGATTTCAGAGAGGAAGGGGTGGAAGCGGTGGGAGAGAAACATCGATGTGAGAGAGAAACATCGATGTGGTTGCTTCCTGTACACGATCTGACTGCGCCTGAACGGGGATCGAACTCACAACCTTGTAGTGCACTGGACAGTGTTCCAACCCATTGAACGACACTGGCCATGGCTCTGTATTTTTAAATTCTTTAAATAGACAGGAAATAGAAAAGATGTAGAAATAAAAATCAGAAAAACTGCTTGCTCTACCAGTGAAAATATAACTAATAGAAGAATAAACTTGCATTTATTTTCACTTGTTTTTTTAAAGTAAATTACTTGTAAATCATGGGGGTACTTTCATAACGAGAGAAAGCAAGTGTCCACGATGTTTTTATGGATGAAGTGCCACAGATAGTAATCGCTGAGGACATTTTTTGCAGTACACGCCCGTGAGAGGAAAGGCGTTCTCTCTTGAGGGGGAGGCATTTCTATTCAAGGGGGTTCACAGGGAGTGTACTGTTATCACATAGACTGCAAATGTTCCCATGTGCAAAGCATGCGTGGCTCTCAGGGTCACGGGCAGCGCTGTGGGTCTGGCCCTGGCCCCCAGTTTGCAGACCTCTGTAGTTGGAGCCCGTGGTGGCCAATGAGTTTGGGGGAATTCTGCTCCTGGTTGCGAGGCAGTCCCTCGCCTCTTCTGGCACCTTCCTCAGTGCCAGGTTAATCTGGATCCTTCCCTTTCCCCCCAGGAGGCAGGACCCAGTAGTAAAGACTTGTGGTCTGTTCCCTGATTGGTTTGG
This sequence comes from Antrozous pallidus, assembly GCA_027563665.1. Lineage (NCBI taxonomy): Eukaryota > Metazoa > Chordata > Mammalia > Chiroptera > Vespertilionidae > Antrozous > Antrozous pallidus. Next base: position 139,550,425 of record CM050509.1, on the reverse strand, counting down.
CTTGTAGTGGTCGGCAAATTCATTAGTCAACAGAGCCAAAAATCAACAGTACAAAGATTGACATTTCTTTGGAGAGCCACATTTTTTAAACTTCAACTTCTTCTAACGCCACTTCTTCAACATAGACTCGCCCAGGCCTTGGTGTTTTGTGGAAGAGCCCACTCAAGGGGCCAAAGAGCCTCATGTGGCTCGCGAGCCGCAGTTTGCCGACCAGAGCGTTGGCCTGCGGCCTGAAGGGTCCCAGATTCGATTCTGGTCAAGGGCCCATGCCCGGGTTGCAGGCAGGAGGCAGCCGATCAATGATTTTGTCTCATCACTGATGTTTCTCTCTCCCTTTCCCTTCCTCAGTGAATTCAATAAAAATATATTTTAAAAAAATATTTGTTTGTCAAACTACAGCCAGAAGGCAGGGGAGGGTGGGGGGCAGGAGCTGTAAGAGATCAATCTAAGGACTTGTATGCATGCATATAAGCATAGCCAATGGATATAAGACACTGGCGGGAGAGGAGGGGCAGGTGAGGGCATGTGCTGGGGGGTAGGGGAGGCCGGGGCGGAGGTCAATGGGGGGAAAAAAAGGAAAAATATGCACTACTATTTGTAATACTTTAAACAATAAAAAAAATATTTGTGCTCTGGAGCTCTCCTCAATGCTTCAGGACCAGCCAGAGCTTGGGAGCCGACGCCCTGGGCCAGGAGTCAGCCCCTGCCTCCCAGCACCCTCCCGCTTCCCCTCCACCCCCGCTCCCCCACCCTCTCCCAACTCCCTTGCTCCTCCCCTTCCCACGTGGCTCCTCCTCATCGCCCCCCGCTGCACCAATCGGGTCCAGCCACTGAGCTTTCCCCGCCCACCAGGCCCCGCCCCTCCAGCTCCGCCTCCCGTAGCTCCGCCCCCTCGCGGCTATCCGGCCGGTTAGTGCGTCTGCCGGCTGCGCGCTTTCCCGCTCCCGCTGCAGCCTCCAGTGCCACCGCCGCCTCCTGTCTCCGCCGCGCACCCGTCGAGCCCCAAGATGACCAACATCGTGCTGTTCAGCGGCAGCTCCCACCAGGACCTGTCCCAGCGGGTGGCCGACCGGCTGGGGCTGGACCTGGGCAAGGTGGTGACCAAGAAATTCAGCAACCAGGAGACCAGGTGGGGACGCGTGGGGCCGGGGAGGGCGCCGGGGCGCACGGCTGCGGGACCGGGCCGGGTGCTCCCCCTTCCGGGGCGGGCCGGTCACGACGCGAGGCCTCCGCGCCACCGCCGCGGCGCCCCGGAAAGCCTCCGAGGGCGGCCCCAGCCCGGAAGGGCGACGTGGGGGCGGTCACAGCGTGTCGGGGCGCGGTGGGCACAGCCGGCGGTAACCGCCCAGGTGCAGGGCACGCGGGGAGGGCCGCCCCGGCTGCGGGCGCCCGGGTTGCGTGGCGCGGCCGGGCTGATCCCGAACCCCGCGTGCTCAGGAAGGGTCCGCCCCCACCCCTTGTCTCCCGCCCCCCCATTTTCCCCCGGGCCGCGCGCTGGCTTCACCTGCGGCGGTTTCAAACGCCACTTCCCCCGCCCTGGCCCGGAAGATCAGAGCCCAGGGCCAGGAGCGGCGTGGCGAGAGCCATCGGATGGCTCCGCGGAGCAGCCAGGGCACAAGCCTTTAGGTTAACCAGCAGGTGTGGTTGTGCGAAGGGTTTTCAAAAGCGTGGGAACGCTGGGGGCGCACGTGCTGGGGCGCCCCGCGCTTCCTGTCATTTTTCTGTCTCCGAGAAGGTGGGCTTCCAGCTCCTTCGCGGTTCGGAGGCTCTGCTGTGTCCAGCAGCCAGGCCGCGGCTGGAGTGGAAGCGCCAGCCGTGTCTGGGGTCCATCAGAAGCTCTGCCTCTGCGCCCCGCGGGCAGGCTGGGTGGGGGGAGGGGGCCCTATCTCAGGGCCCCTTTTCCCACCGGGCCCGAGTCCTCAAAGCTCAATTTCAAGTCGGTCTCATTTCCCCGCTCTCCCTTTAAATGTCTAGCGCTGCACACGGTTCCTGTTCGTTTCTTATTTCTTATCTCTGGCCAAGACCCACTTCACAGCATTTTCAACAAGAGCTGGGAAACAAAACAAAACAACAAAACAAAACCTCTATCCGTACTTCCCGCGGTTTCAAAAATTAACTTGGAATCGAGCATAGACCGAAATGTAAAACCGAGAGCTAAACATTTCTAGGTGACAACATGAGGGGTGATCTTGATCTGGATTTAGGCAAAACATTTCTTAGATCCTGAGGTGTTGAGGGGAGGTGGTGGGGGGCGGCTTTTGGGGAGGGAGTCACATGGCTCTGCTGACAAGTGAAGAGACGTTTGTGACCGAGGAGCAGGTGGTATTAACGCTGGGAGTCCTTTGGCTAAAGAATCTGTCTTTGCAGGTTTAAAATATATATATATATATTATGGATTTCAGAGAGAGAGAGAGAAACATCAATGATGAGAGAGAACCATTGATCGGCTGCCTCCTGCGCACCCCACACTGGGGATCGGGCAACCCCGGGTATGTGCCCTGATGTGGAATGGAACGCTCCACCACTGAGCCAGACTGGCTGGGCGTGTCTTTGCAGATTTAATCAGCAGGACCCGGAGGACATGGGAACTCGGGGAGAGATGGCAAAGCTAGGTTTGAACGGTGGCCACGCTTTGCCCGTCCTGTTTAAGTTTCGGGAGCCTCAGAGCAGGCGCAGAATGGGATCAGGGTTCGGGTTCAGCAGGTGATGTCCTATAAGGAAAGGAGGATTTCTGGCTGAGGTGCACTTTGAAACACCGCGCTGCTGTAAAAAAATAAAAAATAAATAAATAAAAATAAAAGAACTCTTACCATTCGCAACAGCATGGAGGGACCTGGAGAGCGTGATGATGCTGAGCGAAATAAGCCGGGCGGGGAAAGACGGCTGTCACGTGACCTCACGCATTTGTGGAATCTAATAAACTGATGAACAGAAATAGAGCCAGAGACGGGGAAACATCGAACAGATAGTCAGACCTCAGAGGGAAGGCAGGGGAAGGCGCAGTGGGGGGTGGGAGGGAGGGGGGAGTAAGAGATTAACCAAAGGGAACATGTCGTTCTTACGTGTTCCCTCCATGCGGCCGGATCCTCGGCTGCCAAACAGCGTGGTTCATCTAGATCTGAAGCCCATGGTGCCGTCCGGGTTGGAGTCTTGTTGGTGGCACTTCCTCAGACATTGATGTGCTCAAGCGGACTCCATGCTATTTGCTTTGAAGTATTTTATAACGACCCCTTCATCATTCGAAGTCATGAGGTCTCAGAACCCACTCGATGTGAAGTCTTGGAATTGCTTATATGGTGACATTTTGTTTTTTAATGTCCGGACTGCAAAGGTTAACTTCTTGACTTTTCTCTCCCTGAGCTGTCCTCCAGAGTCCTCCCCTGCCAGGCGCTGTGCTGCCGAGCCCGTTTTCCCTGTGTGCCCCTAAGACCAGATGCCAGGGCGACCGGAACAGAGAACTGGTTCATTTCCTCTGAGGGGCCCCTTCCTCAGGCTCTTCCTGAGCCGGGACCGGAGAGCCTGCTCCCTGTCCCTCGGTCATCCCTGTTCCCATTGCCCGTTTTTCTCTTCTTTTTAAATAGATTTTATTGATTTGTTACACAGAGGAAGGGAGAGGGATAGTTAGAAACATCGGTGAGAGAGAAACATCCATCAGCTGCCTCCTGCACACCCCCCACTGGGGATGTGCCCGCAGCCAAGGTACATGCCTTGACCGGAATCGAACCTGGGACCTTTCGGTCCACAGGCCGACGCTCTATCCACTGAGCCACACCGGTTTCGGTTCTTCTTTTCTTATATTTGTGTTGACTTCGGAGAGGAAAAGACAGAGAGAGAAACATCAATGATGAGAGAGAATCATGGATCAGCTGCCTCCTGCACGCCCCCCACTGGGGATGGAGCCTGCAACCCCGGGCATGTGCCCTTGACTGGAATCCAACCCAGGACCCTTCAGTCCGCAGGCTGACGCTCTATCCACTGAGCCAACCGGCTAGGGCCCATCCCCCATTTTTTGAACACCACCAAATCGGACCCAGAGCCTCCTGAATTTGCCTTGTCATCTCTGAGTCACTCACATAGAGGGGGATTCTGTCCCAGCGTTCCCATAGGCCATGAAATGCCATGATGACATCCTAGACGGCACTGATGATGTGTCTGAACGGCCGTGGCAGCATTTTTTCCTGGAAGTTCGCCTGCCCACGGAGTCGTGATGTCTGTGTTGTCTGACCCAAAGTGCTGGTTGTGTCCTGTCGTGTAACACGTCACCCCAGGACTTCGCGGCTTAAAATAATAATCACCTACTTGACTCTCACATCTGCAGTTGGGGGGCAGTTGGGGGCAGGGCGCAGCGAGGAAGGCTTGTTTCGGCCCCAGGCGGGGGTATCTGGGACCGTCATCTGGGGCTGGAGATCCCCCCCCCTCCCCCCCGCTAAGGTGGCTCGCTCAGGGCTGGGGAGTTAGGTCGGGAAGCTCAGTACCTCTCCACGGGGCTGCTTGAGCTCCTTCCTCCTGGCAGGGAAGTCGGTGCCCGGCGTGAGATCCAGGAGCTGCCAGCCGCCCCAGGCCTGGGCATCACCACTACTTGCGTCACATTCTCTCGTCAAGCAGAGTCCTCCCACACCCAAGGGGAGTGTGGATGGGCAAACTGTTTCAAGGGTCTGAGGCCATCTGTTAACTTGCACATCCATCCATGGTTGACTCCAATAAATGCATCAGCCTTCTCATGTCTGGGTCAGCAAAGATCCTTTATCTGAAGAGCAAATGGATGCTGCCTTCTGCCCACAGTTCTTAAAAGTCCTGGGATAGCCCCGGCCAGTATGGCTCAATTGGTTGGGCATCGTCCCTTGCCCCGAAAGGTTGCTGGTTCAATTCCCCGTCAGGGCGCATGCCCAGGTGTAGGAGGCAGCCGATAGATGTTTTGCTCCCACAACAATCTTTCTCTCTTTCTCTCCCTTCTCCCCTCCACTCTCTCAATAAATCAATAAAAGAAATCTGTTGTTTGAAAAGTGCTAGAATAAAGATGAGTCGCGCTCATCTTTATGAGCAGGAGCAGGAATCGCTTGGGGGGGAAAGTTGCCATGGAAATAGTATTTTCTGGCCTCCCTTGAACGAGTCATGCAGGGACTGAAGTCCCTGAGGAGAAATAGGCCAAAGAGGCGGAAATAGGGGGATAAACGGGTATCACCAGGAGTTGGCAAACGTTCTGTCAGGGCCCAATAGATAGTGACTATTTTATTTTAATTTTTAAAAATATATATTTTATTGATTTTCTACAGAGAGGAAGGGAGAGGGATAGTGAGTTAGAAACATCGATGAGAGAGAAACATCCATCAGCCGCCTCCTGCACGCCCCCCACTGGGGATGTGCCTGCAACCAAGGTCCATGCCCTTGACCGGAATCGAACCTGGGACCCTCCAGTCCAGGCCGATGCTCTGTCCACTGAGCCAAACCGGTCAGGGCAGATAGCGACTATTTCAGGCATTGCAGCCCCTGTGGTCTCTGTAGTGTCTGACCGCTCCGTGGGCTGGAAGTCCATCAGCTCCCTTCATTCCTCCGGGGGAGGGGGGGAGCGGAGGGGGAGAAAAGGGGAGAACGCAGCTTTTCCAGGCTGCCCTCGTTCTGTGCTCTCTGCAGGCCGCTTCTTCCATCTTCAAAGGCAGCAACGGGTCTTTCTGACTCCACTTCAGGCTTCACACCGTCCCTTCATCTTAGCCGCTTATCAGATGTCTCATGCCTTTTTGTTTTGTGGACGGTCCCGTTGGCCGAGCAGAAGCTTTTTATTCTGCGGTCATCCCCTTTACGTCCTTTCTCCCTGGCTTCCTGTGCCCTGGGGGGGGTGTCTGTAAACTCCGTTGCTATGAGACACTCCTGAGGCTTTGCCGCCTCCGGTTTCTTCCAGGATGTTTTTGGTTTCACAACTTACATGGGCCCTCGTGATGATGTCCATCAAGCTAGAGCAGTGGTCGGCAAACTGCGCCTCGCGAGCCACACGCGGCTCTTTGGCGCCTTGAGGGTGGCTCTTCCACAAAACACCACGGCCTGGGCAAGTCTCATTTTGGAGAAGTGGCGTTAGAAGAAGTTGCAGTGTAAAAAACGTGGCTCTCCAAAGAAATCCTAATTGTTGTGCTGTTGTTGATGTTTGGCTCTGTTGGCTAATGAGTTTGCCGACCACTGAACCGGGAGGTCACAGTTCCATTGCCAGTCAGGGCGCATGCCCGGGTTGCGGGGAGCAGGTTCCACCCCCAGCGTGGGGCATGCAGGAGGCAGCCGATCAGTGATTCTCACCATTGATGTTTCTCTTTCCTTCTCCCTTCATCTCGGAAATCAATAATATATATATATATATATTTTTTTTAAATATATTTTATTGATTTTTTACAGAGAGGAAGGGAGAGGAATAGAGAGTCAGAAACACCGATGAGAGAGAAACATCAATCAGCTGCCTCCTGCACACCCCCTACTGGGGATGTGCCCGCAACCAAGGCTGACTGACAGCTCTATCCACTGAGCCAAACCGGTTTTGGCAAATAATATATTTTTTGAAAAGAAGCTGCTGGAGGGTGCTGCTCAGCAAAACAGGGAAGTACACCAAGAAAGAGTACAGAAAGTGGGAAACAGGGTGGCCGGGGGTGGAGGGGATCCCCGGTGGGGGTGGGGGCCAGCTGGACACTGGCCGGAAGGGCCCAGGTCACACAGCCCCGAGGCGAGCCGGAAGATGAAGTGGATGCTGCTGTCAGTCGAGTGTTTAGACTGGAATTTGCAGTGAGTGCTTACATCGAACGCGTAGCAGACGGAAAAGATAGGATCATCTCCTCCAGGGCATACAGAACCCCCCAAAAATGCTGCATAAAAGGGAAATACTGTAAACTTTGCTGTAAGTTAACCCGACGGGCTCAGCTCTGAGCCGCACTGACACGGTTGCATGGAGCGCTCATGTTTGGTCAGAACGTTGATCTAGGTTGGGAGGTTGCAGAGGGAGCGGGTGATGGGACAGGGAGGAAGTGGAGTTGAATCCTCATGTTCACAGGGAAGGGACCACACGTGATGGCTAGATAAGAAATCAAGAGGAAGCCGCACAAACATTAGCCAGAGCTCGAAGATAAACATCCAGAAAACCGTGTTAAGAGTTGAAATGGGCCCTAGCCGGTTTGGCTCAGTGGATAGAGTATCAGCCTGCGGACTGAAGTGTCCTGGGTTCGATTCCCGTCAGGACACATGCCTGGGTTTCGGACTTGATCCCCAGTAGGGGGCATGGAGGAGGCAGTAATCCATGATTCTCTCTCATCATTGATGTTTCTCTTTCTCTCTCTCCCTTTTTCTCTGAAATCAATAAAAATGTATTAAAAAAAAGAATTGAAATTGGTTGCCTCTGGGCTGTTTGTTATAAGGCTTACAGAGTGATCTGAATTTTTATTTATTTTTTTAAAGGTAAGATTTCCTTTTTAAAAAAATATATTTTATTGATTTTTTTTACACAGAGGAAGGGAGAGGGATAGAGAGTTAGAAACATCGATGAGAGAGAAACATCCATCAGCTGCCTCTTGCAACCCCCCCACTGGGGATGTGCCTGCAACCAAGGTACATGCCCTTGACCGGAGTCGAACCCGGGACCCTTCAGTCCACAGGCCGATGCTCTATTCACTGAGCCAAACCGGTGTCCACATGATCTGAATTTTTAAAGCAACGTGCACACTTCGCTTTAATAAACATAAATAATTAAATATGCTATTTAGCAGAAGAGAGTTAACAAAACAATAGCAAGATTGAGACCCATTTCTAAGGGGCATATAAGATTCCCCTCATATAGGAAAGCCGCCTGCTTGCAAGGTGGCTGTAGGCCTGGGAACTTCGCTTTAGCCAGGCTTCCCTCCACTCCCTCATGGGAGGGCTCACTGTGTGAACAGCATGCTTGATGCTGGTGCCCTCGAGTCCGGTATGTGCCAGGCAGAAGGTAACTACATCACCAAGCCCCCACAACAGTCCCCCACCCCCAGGCACTGAGTCTCTAATGAGCTTCCTTGGCAGCCAGCCAGCACCTCGCACACTTTGTCACAGCTCATTGCTGGGGGAATTGAGCGCGACCGGTGTGATGTTCTGGGGACAGCTCTTGGAAGCTCACACCTGGACCAGACCGGGCGCCTTTCCCTCGGCTCACTGGGCTCTGATCCCTCTCCCTGTGATCAATGTTAGCCCTGAGAGCAGCCGTCTGTGGTCCTGGCCAGCCATCAAACAAACATGCTTTAGAATTTATATACATATACTGTGTGGCCAGATTATTATCTCTGAACACATAATCATCTGGCCACTCAGTGTATATCCTATAGAATAAAAGGCTAATATGCAAATTGTTCCCTTGACCAGGAGTTCAACCAGCAAGGCAGGCCGGCCAACCGCCCATGTCCCCTCGCCCTGGCCAGGCTGGCTGGACCCCAGCCATGTGCCAATTCATGCACCTAGGCCTCTAATATATATATCCTATATAATAAAAGGGTAATATGCAAATCGACTGAAGGGAGGAATGACTGGTTGCTATGACATACGCTGACCACCAGGGGACAAACGCTCAATGCAAGAGCTGTCCCCTGGTGGTCAGTTTGCTCTCACAAGGGGAGCATTGCTCAGCCACACACAGTGGTGTTGGCAGGGCTAAGGATGTCCGACTGATGGCTTAGGTCTGCTCCCCATGGGCCTAAGCCATCAGTTGGACATTCCCAGAGGGCTCCTGGACTGAAAGAGAGCAAGCACATGCTGGGCCGAGGGACTCTCTCCTCAACCCCCCAGTGCACACATGTCGTGCACCAGGCCTCTGGTGTGTGTGTGTGTGTGTGTGTGTGTGTGTGTGTGTGTGTATTAGAGGCCTGGTACACACACACACACACACACACACACACACACTGAGTGGCCAAATGATTATGTGTTCAGAGATCATAATAATCTGGCCACTCAATGTATATTTCTATTGCTGTCACAGAGCAAGGGAGTGGGGGAGATAGAAACATCAATGATGAGAATCACTGATCGGCTGCCTCCTGCACGCCCCCCCCCCACTGGGCATGGAGCCCCGCAACCCAGGCATGTGCTGCAGGCTGTAATCGAACCCGGGACCCTCCTGTCTGTAGGCGGACGCTCTATCCACTGAGCTGCCGCAGCCAGGGCAGATCCGCTCAAGTACTAACAGCCGGCATTTTCCTCGTAGTGTGGAGATCGGCGAAAGCGTGAGAGGGGAGGACGTGTACATCATCCAGAGCGGCTGCGGGGAGATCAACGACAACCTGATGGAGCTCCTCATCATGATCAACGCCTGCAAGATCGCGTCGTCCTCGCGGGTGACCGCCGTCATCCCGTGCTTCCCCTACGCCCGCCAGGATAAGAAGGACCGGGTACGAGGGCTCTGGGTTCACGCTGATGTGTTTTTTTTCCCCCCTCACCTTGCCTTAGAACAGTGGTCGGCAAACTGCGGCTCGCGAGCTACATGCGGCTCTTTGGCCCCTTGAGGGTGGCTCTTCCACAAAACACCACGTGCTATGATTGCAACTTCATGGCCCATGCGCACTGCTTGCTTTTCAGCCTGGGCGAGTCTATCTATGTTGAAGAAGTGGTGCTAGAAGAAGTTTAAGTTTAAAAAATGTGTCTCTCAAAAGAAATTTCAAGCATTGTACTGTTGATATGTGGCATTGAGTAATGAGTTTGCCGACCACTGCCTTAGAATATCTAGAAAATGTTTGCCTTCTGTTTTAATGATCAAATGCACACGCTTCTTCACCTTGGCTTTGACCCAGCCTCCGTGTTGCTAGTTAGAGACAGGGAAAGAGATAAGGCGTATCTTTGCCGATGTTCAGTCCCATTACAGGCCGATAGCAGTGATTTCCAACCTTTTCATTTATTTTTTATTTATTTTTAAACATTTTATTGATTTTTTTACAGAGAGGAAGGGAGAGAGATAGAGAGTTAGAAACATCGATTAGCTGCCTTTTTCACAACCCCCTACTGGGGATGTGCCCGCAACCAAGGTACATGCCCTTGACCGGAATCGAACCTGGGACCCTTCAGTCCCCAGACTGACGCTCTATCCACTGAGCCAAACCGGTTTCGGCGATTTCCAACCTTTTAAAACTAATTACTAAAATGCAGCGCCACCCCCGAAAAACGTATATTTTGCTCATCTGACAAAACATGGGCATCCTTCTGATTCATGCCCACAGACGGCTATTGTTGCGAAGGCTGCGTGGTCTCTGTGGTAACGACTTACTCTGGTCGCGTGTCAGACAGGGACAGACAACGGAATGATTGGCGGCGCTGGATTCCGATGAAACGTACTTATGGGCACTGCAATGTGAATTTCATGGAACTGTCACCTGCCATGAAATGTTCTTCTGATCTTTTTTTCCAGCTGTTTAGTCATGTAAAAACCATGATTACTGCCGAAACTGGTTTGGCTTGGTGGATAGAGCATCGGCCTGGGGACTGAAGGGTCCCAGGTTCGATTCCGGTCAAGGGCATGTACCTTGGCTGCGGGCACATCCCCAGTAGGGGGTGTGCCAGAGGCAGCTGATCGATGTTTCTCTCCCATCGATGTTACTAACTTTCTGTCCCTCTCCCTTCCTCTCTGTAAAAAAATCAATAAAATATATTTTTTAAAAATCACAACCAATACCAAAATAAGTGGCTGGCCGGATGTGGCCCACGGGCCGTAGTTTGCGGAGCCCCGGATTAGAGCATCCATTGGCTGTGTGTGTGCCTGTCACATCATGAGTTCGCTTTAGCTGAGTGCAACCAGACCCTTAGGTCTCATATGCTGCTGTGAAGCGTATGACCTCCCACGTACTATTTATGGAGCTTCTTTTTTAAAAGAAAATCCTTCTGTTGATTTCAGAGAGGAAGGGAGAGGGAGAGAGATAGAAACATCGATGAAAGAGAAGCATCAACATGAATCGGCTGCCTCCTGCACACCCCCCACTGGGGATGGAGGCTGAAACCTGGGCCTGTGCCCCGACCGGGAATCGAACCATGACCTTGTGGTTCACAGGTTGACGCTCAATCACGGAGCCACTTCGGCGGGGCTATGGAGCTTCTTTTAAAGAAACATCTTTTTATTGACTTCAGACATGAAGGAAGGAGAGAGAGAGAGAAACATCAGTGATGTTTGGCTCAGTGGACAGAGCATCAGCCTGTGGACCGCAGGGTCCCAGGTTTGATTCTGGTCAAGGGCACATGCCTAGGTTATGGGCTTGATCCCCAGTGGGGGACATGTAGGAGGCAGCCAGTCAATGATTCTGTCTCATCATTGACGTTTCTCTCTCTCTCCCTCTCCCTTCGTCTCTGAAATCAATAAAGATGTATTAAAAAGAAAAAGAAACATCAATGATTGGCTGCTTTCTGTACACCCCCTAGCATCAAGCCTGCAACCCGGGCATGTACCCTGACAGGGAATTGAACCCGGGACCCTTCAGTGCTCAGGCCGATGTTCTGTCCACTGAGCCAAACGTGCTAGGGCAGTGATCGGCAAACTGCTGCTCGGGAGCCACATGCGGCTTGGGAACCGCGGTTTGCCGCCCTGTTGACTAATGAGTTTGCTGACCACAGGTATAGGGGCTTAATCACAAGGAACAGCAACAGCCTGTAATTATTGGAATCGAGAGTCTAGGTCAGTGGTCGGCAAACTCACTGGTCAACAGAGCCGCAGTTTGCAGACCACTGTGCTAGGGCTCTTGTAGCCTTGATTTGCAAGTTTTATGTGCATTTCTAGTTGCTAAATTTCAGTTTCTTAGTTCTGTCCCATCAGCTTAGTCTGTTGATTTAGCTCCTCCTCCCATCTGTCCTTCCACGGGGTGGTTTAGCACAGCGGTCGGCAAACTCATGAGTCAGCAGAGCCAAATATCAATAGTACAACAATTGAAATGTCTTTGGAGAGCCACATTTTTTTAAACTTCTTCTAATGCCACTTCTTCACTTAGACTCGCCCAGGCTGTGGCATTTTGTGGAAGAGCCACCCTCAATGGGCCAAAGAGCCGCATGTGGCTCGCGAGCTGCAGTTTGCCATCTCCTGTCTTAGCCACCACATGCTTGCCAGTGTCATAACGGAACACATACGCCGCTCCTGGTCTCTTCTGTGTGGGAAGAGGTTTAGTAAACTTACTCTGTCACTGGTCGGGTCCTTGTAGCTTTTGGGTTGGGGCTAACAGATTTGGTCATTGTGTCTTCTTCAGGGATTCCTTTTATATCGCAGGGCCCTTTCCCACCGATCGGTAAGCGAACAAACGCCGTCTTTCACTGATCAAAACGTTGCGACTCCCACATTCTTTGTTTGCCAGCGTCCAGTTTGCCGCGGTGCCCAAGGTCGCGTTTGCAAGCCTCCCTTCTGGCGCGCGTTCACAATGCGGCCTTTGTTGCTCAGCGAGGCGGGCGGGCGGGCGGCGCCTGGTCTCCCGCCTCGGGCTGGGATGTGCTCCCGGCCGCTGGCTTGTCCCGGCCCCTGTGCGATGCTGACAAAAAGGAGCCCCACAGCCCGGCCAGTGTGGCTCAGGGGTTGAGCATCGACCTATGAACCAAGAGGTCGCCGGTTCGATTCCTGGTCAGGGCGTATGCCCGGGCTGCAGGCTCGCTCCCCCACAGGGGGTGGACAGGAGGCAGCCGATCCGATTCTCTCTCATCGTTGATGTTTCCATCTCTTTCTCTCTCCCTTCCTCTCTGGAATCAATACAAATATAGCCGAGGCCGGTTTGGCTCAGTGGGTAGAGCATCGGCCTGCGGACTGAAAGGTCCCGGGTTCGATTCCAGTCAAGGGCATGTACCTTGGCTGCGGGCACGTCCCCAGTAGGAGGTGTGCAGGAGGCACCTGATCGATGTGTCTCTCTCATCGATGTTTCTGGCTCTCTATCTCTCTCCCTTCCTCTCTGTGAAAAATCAATAAAATATATTTAAAAAAATTGTACCAGGACACAAGCGGCCACCCAGCCTGTCCCCGGGGATTCTGACACACGGCCACCCTTAAGTGGGGCTCTAGCTCTGGGGCTTGACCTTGCAGCTGGCTAAGACGTACAGATTGTCATGTCTGTGTGGTCAGTGTGACTCATCCTCCTATATAATGAAGAGCTAATATGCTAATTAGACCAGATGATGGACCAACCAGTGGGTGGGGGGCGGGAACCAGTGGGGGGGCGGGGCCAGGAGGCATCTGGGGCCGCCACCCTCTGCAGCATGATCAATTGGGTTGGGGGGAGGGGTGGAGGGAAAAGGGGGAAGGAGGGGGGAACTTCATGATGAAGAGGGAGAACCAAGCTCCTTGTACCAATTTGGGAGACAGTTTCCTTCTTTCACCAATCTGGTCAAAAGGGTAATTCTTAATTTTGTCTGTCACTTGAGGTATGCCTTTGCGTTTTTATTTATTTATGTTTAAATGTATTTTTATTGATTTCAGAGAGGAAGGGAGAGGGAGAGATAGAAACATCAGTGATGAGAGAGAATCAATGATCGGCTGCCTCCTGCACGCCCCCCACTGGGGATCGAGCCCACAACCCAGGCCTGTGCCCCGACCGGGAATCGAACCCTGACCGCCTGGCTCATAGGCTCATGCTCAACCACTGAGCCACGCCAGCTGAGATATTTTTATATATTTATTTATTTATTAAAATATATTTTATTGATTTTTTTTCACGGAGAGGAAGGGAGAGGTATAGAAAGCCAGAAACATCGATGAGAGAGAAACATCGATCAGCTGCCACCTGCACACCCCCCACTGGGGATGTGCCCGCAGCCAAGGTACATGCCCTTGACCGGAATCGAACCCGGGACCCTTGAGTCCATAGGCCCAATGCTCTATCCACCAAGCCAAACGGATTTCGGCTCTTTTTTTATTTTTTATTTTTTTTTTAACTGAACGCATTGAGGACCGTTGTCCTGACACGAATTTCTGCAATCTTGTCTAGTCTTCAAGAGGTGACACGCGCGCCATGCCACTGAGCGAGGTGAGCAGAGGAGACCTTTGGCCACGGATCAAACGCCAGGAGGCGCCCCAAATGGACTAGGGTTGGGGGTCAGATTCTGTTAGAATGAGGTCCCAACGATCCGTTGACCCTCTTGGCTATGCCGAGACTTTTGTTGAACGATCATTTTCACAGTCAAGTGAGGCTGATGATGAAGCGTGGGAGTACAGAGCGTCTCCTGGGGCATAGTTATCAAAGGTACACCTTGTATGTGAGGTGCAGAGCCCTGGGCTGTAGGTGATGAGGAAATCTCCCAAACGGATTCTTCTTCTTCCTCTTTCTTTCTTTCTTTTTTTTTTTTTGGTTGATAGGTGGGGTTATTTTATTTTATTTTTTCAAATTATTATTTGTTTAAAATATTATAAATAGTAGTACCTATGTTTCCTTTTTTTTCCCCCTGGCCTCCCCTACCCCCCAGTACATGCCCTCACCTGCCTCCCTCCCCCCCCCCCCCCCAGTGTCTTATACCCATTGGTGATGCTTATACGCATGCACACAAGTCCTTCGGTTGATCTCTTACAGCCCCCGCCCACCACCCTCCCCTGTAGTTTGACAGTCTGTTCAATGCTTCTCTGCCTCTGTATCTATTCCCCCCCCCCCCCCCGTTTCTTTTCTTTAAAAAAAATGGAAACCGAGACTCAAAACATTTTTTGTTCCTGTATGTTTATTTCTGGTATGCAAAACTGATTCTTTGTCCGCAGAGACCGCATAGACAGAGAACTCTGACATCCGTATACAGAACAGCTTCTCATGTCCAGACCAGCTGCCTAGCTAGTGCCCTTTATTTGTATATATTTTAAAAAGGATATATTGATTAATTAAAAAAATTTTGTGTGTTAATCCTCACCTGAGTATATTTTCCAATTGATTTTTTTTTTAAGAGTGAGTGAAAGGGGTGGGGGAGGGAGAGGGAGAGAGAGAGAAACATCGATGTGAGAGACACATGGATTGGTTGCCTCCCATTCTCACCCCATCCAGGGCTGGAGATTGAGCCCGCACCCAAGGTATATGTGCTTGACTGGAATCGAACCCAGGGCCCTTCAGTCTGCAGGCAGGCACTCTGTCCACTGAGCCACACCAGCTAGGGCTGCCCTGGCCCTTTAGAAGGAACAGATCATTTCTTTCCTCAGAGCGCCTTCTAGAAGATTGGAGCCAGATCTGGAGATCAAACACATTGGCTCAGCAGAGGAAAGGGGGAGGGGTGGCAGGTGTGTGGGTGTAGATAGCACTGAGGTGGCCTCCTAAGAGGGCGAGCAGGCCGCGGGCACGTGCAGGGGTCCCCCAGGTGGCAGACGCATGCCTCTGGAGGAGCAGCTCTCAGTAGCGAGAGCCGCACTGACTGGAGCAGAGCAGGGAGTAAACAGTGAAGACTTGAATGATAATATGTAGTTAGTTGAAAACGTTGAGAAAATTTTAAAATATCTTTCCAGCTGAAACCGGTTTGGCTCAGTGGATAGAGCGTTGGCCTGTGGACTGAAGGGTCCCAGGTTCGATTCTGGTCAAGGGCACATGCCCAGATTGTGGGTACCTTGGTTGCAGGGACATCCCCAGTAGGGGGCGTGCAAGAGGCAGCTGATCAATGTTTCTGACGTTCCCTCTCCCTTCCTCTCTGTAAAAAAATCAATAAAATATATATTTTTAAAAATATATCTTTCTATAATCTCGTTATCTATAAGCATCTCCTATTAATATTTTTGGTGCATATTCTCCAATTTGTGTGTAAAAACAATGGTGTGTGTATATATATTTGTATGTGTATTTATATTATTTTAAAGTAATGTTTCTTTTTCTAAAAAAAAGAATGGTATACTAGGGAAAATACAAATTATCTGTTAACATTGTGATGTAATCCCTGTCTGTGTTTTCGCATGAATATACTCTGTGTGTGTTTGTGTTTGTGTGTGTGTGTTTGTATATGTGTGTGTGTGTGTATGTGTGCATTTGTGTGTGTATGTTTGTGTGTGTGTTTGTGTGAGTGTGTGTTTGTGTGTGTGTGAGTGTGTGTTTGTGTGAGTGTGTGTGTTTGTGAGTGTGTGTGTGTGTTTGTGTGTGTGTCTGTGTTTGTGTGTGAGTGTGTGTGTGTGTTTGTGTGTGTGTGTGTTTGTGTGTGTGAGTGTGTGTGTGTGTTTGTGTGTTTGTGTGTGTGTATTTAACAGAGATCATTGATTTTTTTTTTTACTCTTGTGAATGAAGTCTTTTTTAGCTTTATTGAAATATAAACACCATATAACTAAGTTTGGATGAAATCTCTTAAGCTTATGTTTTCTTCTTTGTGACTGGTAATAGAAATACTGTTCTTTACAGCGAAATGCTGTACTTTTTTTCTGGCTCTAATCACGCCTGTTTAGTCTCTCAGATTTTTTTTTAATGTGGACAGAGTGATTGTCCCCAGGTTATGACATGGCCACTGAAACTCTGGAGAAGTCAGGTCATTTTAAGAAGGATACACAGTCCGTGAACCACAATGCACCTGCTTCTCTAAATGTCACATTACCAATCACCTTGAGGCGTTCTGCCTCCTGCCTGTTTGTTTGTTTTGTTTAATTTGTGACATTAAACATTAGCTCCCAGCTGCAGAGCATAAACTCTTCGTTGGGAGCTGGCTTTGGCCTTCAGGGCTGTGTGTGGGGGGGGGGGCAGCATTGGCACCCTCCCCTGGGCCGCCGCCTGTGACCACATTGGACTTCGTTCCGTTCCTGGATGTGATCTGTGTGATGTCACGCGGGCTGCTCTTCCTGGAACACTGGTCTGCCTGCCTCCTCCAGCCTTAAAAGCGGCTCCCTCGCAGGCCTCTGACGACCAGCCTCCTTGAACTTGATGTCCTTCATGCCGGTGTCTCCCTGGGTACCCACCTCTTCAGTCTATGCTACCGCGCTGAACAGGTTCATCATTGGCTTCTTGGACATTTAGAAAATATTTTTATTGATTTCAGAGAGGAAGGGAGAGGGGGAGAGAGAGAGAAACATCAATGATGAGAATCATTGATCTTCTGGCCTCCGGCACACCCCACCTGGGGATCGAGCCAACAGCCTGGGCACGTGCCCTGAACAGGAATTGAACCGTGACCTTCTGGTTCACAGGTCGACCTTCAGCCACTGAGGTGACATTTGTTCTCTATACCCAGTGTCAAGCACATTGTTTTGCAACAGTATATGTAAATAGTAAATATTTGGTAAACTAAATGGGATGAATATTTGTTGTTATAACATCTAGTTTTGTTCATTATTATTTTTTAAATCTATTTTATTGATTTTTTTTTTACAGAGAGGAAGGGAGAGGGATAGAGAGTTAGAAACATCCATGAGAGAGAATCATCAATCAGCCGCCTCCTGCACGCCCCCTACTGGGGATGTGCCCACAACGAAGGCACATGCCCTTGACCGGAATCGAACCGGGGACCTTTCGGTCCGTAGGCCGATGCTCTAGCCACCGAGCCACACCTGTTAGGGCTTCTTCATTATTATCAACGAAATAATTTAATAGTTGAAAACGGCGGCTAATTTCCTTTATGACCGTGTTATAAATCAGCTGTGAGTCAGCTTCGTCCTGTGAGCCTTGCGGGAGGAATGTGAGGGGAGCCGTCCTTTCCCGTCCTAACGCCCATGGCTGTCTTTATGTTGCAGAGCCGTGCTCCGATTTCTGCGAAACTTGTGGCCAATATGCTGTCGGTCGCTGGCGCGGACCACATCATCACCATGGACCTGCACGCCTCGCAGATCCAGGTTCGGGCATCTTCTTTCTTGCCCTTGCTTGTGATGGGGGGGGGAGGGCTTAATGCAAGTGCTTCCATCCTAACCGGGGAGGTAAATCATGGCCAAAGGAGGTCACGTGACTCTGTGGCCACTCTCGTGGCTTTCCTTCTTGGCTGATTTGGAAATAGAATTTCATGCTGATATTGCTGTCACCGGCACCCCCCCCCCCCCGCCCCGCACCCCCGCTCGGTGAGGGAATGGATGCGAAGCATGTTTAGCTTCTCAGAAGGGGCTGCAGAAGCAGCGACCCTCCCCCACGGCTCTGCACCTGTTCCGTGTTCCTGAGAACAGAGGCGCTCAGAAGGTGCTAGAAGGGTCCCCACAGGAAGCAGACGAGGCTGAAATATGCTCGCGGAACATAAGTGTCTTTTGATTGGATTCTGTTGACATGAAGAAAAGGGAAGTCTGTGGATAAGGCTTCCTTGGGAGGAAGAATTTAAGTTTTAACCCTAGCCGGTGTGACTCAGTGGATATAGAGCATCGGCCTGCAGACTGAAGGGTCCCGGGTTCAATTCCGAACAAGGGCATATCCCAGTAGGGGGCATGCAGGAGGCAGCTGATCCGTGATTCTCATCATTGATGTTTCTCTCTCTCCGCCCCCTTCCTCTCTGAAATCAAGAATAGACATATTTTTAAAAATTGAAGTTTTGTTTAATGAAGATGATCTTTTCTTTTTAAAAAAATATATTTTATGGATTTTTTTTTTACAGAGAGGAAGGGAGAGGGATAGAGAGTTAGAAACATGGATGAGAAACATCGATCAGCTGCCTCGTGCACACCCCCTACTGGGGATGTGCCTGCAGCCAAGGTACATGCCCTTGCCCGGAATCGAACCTGGGGCCCTTCAGTCTGCAGGCCGACGCTCTATCCACCGAGCCAAACTGGTTTTGGCAGGGCCCTGCCTTTTGAAAAGATATCATCATGACAAAACCGGTTTGGCTCAGTGGCTAGAGTGTCGACCTGTGGGCTGAGGGGTCCCAGGTTCGATTCCGGTCAAGGGCATGGACCTTGGCTGCAGGCACATCCCCAGTAGGCGGTGTGCAGGTGGCAGCTGATCGATGTTTCTCTCTTGTCGATGTTTCTGACTTTCTATCTCTCTCCTTCATCTCTGTGAGTAATCAATAAACTGTATTTAACCAAAAAAAAAGGCCTGGCCCTGACTCACGTCTCCCACAGGGGTTCTTCGACATCCCCGTGGATAACCTGTACGCGGAGCCCGCGGTCCTGCAGTGGATCCGGGAGAACATCGCCGACTGGCGGAACTGCATCATCGTGTCCCCCGACGCGGGCGGAGCCAAACGGTAGGCACGGCCACAGCAGGCAGGTGTCTGTTGGCTGGTGGCTTCTCCCCGCTCCTGTGCCCCAGATCAGGAAGCGGCTTCTGAATGACTTCCGACTTTATTTGGCAAATGAGCAAGTACGGAGCAGCAGGCCAGGCTGAGGGACCCCACTGGTGCATGAATCCGTGCACCTGGCTCCCAGTATATTAATAAAAGCAATGGCCTAATTGGAAAATAAGGCTTTTAAGTAACAACACGTTGCCTAAGCTGATCCTTCCTACTACGAACATTTGGAAACGGTAGCCAAAATAGAACAAAACCTTAAAGACCTTGTAGGACTGTGGCTGCTTCCTGGGCAGGGGAAAAAGTGGAGTTTGTCCCCTGGGCAGGTGCCGCCTTCAGGAAGGAAGGGCTAAAAGAGACCTCTAGCCCTAGCCAGTTTGGCTCAGTGGATAGAGCGTCAGCCCTCGGACTGAAGGGCCCCGGGTTCGATTCCGAACAAGGGCATGCACGTGGGTTACAGGCTTGATCCCAGGTCTGGGTTGGGGCATGTGCAGGAGGCAACCAATCGACATGTCTCTGTCACATCCGTGTTTCTCTGTCTCTCTCTCCTCTCCCCTCTCTCCACTCTCTCTAAAAGTCAATGGGGAAATACCCTCGGGTGAGGAGTAACTGGAAGAGGCCGCCATCCACACCCAGTGAGAAAGCAGGGAACTACATGAGCTGGGGAGACTGTGACCTCCAGCTTTGGGACATGTTTATTTATTATTATTATTATTTTAAAATATATTTTATTGATTTTTTACAGAGAGGAGGGGAGAGGGATAGAAAGTCAGAAACATTGATCAGTTGCCTCCTGCACGTCCCCCACTGGGGATGTGCCCGCAACCAAGGTGCATGCCCTTGACCAGAATCGAACCTGGGACCTTTCAGTCCACAGGCTGACACTCTATCCACTGAGCCACAGCGGTTATGGCTTGGGTATGTGTTTAAAATGCAAATGTCTGTCCTTCATTTGCCTCTCTCATCCCCTTGCCGCCCAGCTGGGCCCCTAGGAGTGAAGCTCCAAGCTCCCCAGGAGCCCAGAAAGTGCAGGCCGTGACTCCTGGGAGAGAGAGCCCTTTGTGCCCCATGTCACTGCTGTTTAGGTTCCCAGCACAGATGAGACTGGGGGTGGGGGGTGGTTGCAGCTGGAGATGTGGCTCTGGCAGCAGCAGGAATTAGCCATTGGAGGAGATCACACGTGCATAAAAGGCAGAAGCAGAAAGTCAACTTGCAGCCCTGACTGGTGTGGCTCAGTGGATAGAGTGCCGGCCTGCAGACTGAAGGGTCCCAGGTTCGATTCCAGTCAAGGGCATGTACCTTGGTTGCGGGCCCATCCCCAGTGGGAGCTGATTGATGCTTCTCTCTCATCGATGTGTCTAACTTTCTATCCCTTTCCCTTCCTATCTGTAAAAAAATCAATAAAATATATTTTTTAAAAAAGAAAATTAAGTTGCAAAGACCCCAGCCAGGCAGCGACAGGGCGGGACCAGCACCGGGTCAGCCCAGCCAGGCCCTGCAGGTGCAGGACAGGTGTGTTGTCTGGTTAAGAAGACGAGAGTATGAGCGCACTGTGGAGTGATTGCCGGTGGAGCTGTTTGCAGTGTTCTGGGAACTGACCTGAGGCTCACAGTGGAACCTGTGCTCAATATAGCAGGTCCGCTGGTCTGATAGGGGAACAGGGAGTAAGTGGGCCAAGGGGCACATGAGCATGAGTTGGAACTGTTATTAATAACAACACCTTTCTTGCCCTAGATGGTTTGGCTCAGTACATAGAGTGTTGGCCTGCAGACTGAAGGGTCCTAGGTTCAGTTCCAGTCAACGGCTCATGCTTGGGTTTCGGGCTCTGTCTCCAGTAGGGGGTGTGCAGGAGGCAGCCAGTCAATGATTCTCTCTCATCATTGATGTATCCATCGCTCCCTCTCCCTTCCTCCCTGAAACCAATAAAAATATATTTCAAAAAATAATAACACCTTTCTTTTTTTTTAATATATTTTATTAATTTTTTACAGAGAGACAGGGAGAGGGAGAGAGATTTAGAAACATTGATGAGAGACAAACATCGATCAGCTGCCTCCTGCACAACCCCCACTGGGGATGTGCCCGCAACCAAGGTACATGCCCTTGACCGGAATTGAACCTGGGACCCTTCTGTAGGCCAATGCACTATCCACTGAGCCAAACCGGTTAGGGTAATAATACCTTTCTTGAGAGATAATTCCCATACCTACAGTTTGCTCATTTAAAGTTCACATTTTAGCCCAACCTGTGTGGCTCAGCTATTGAGCGTCTACCCAGGAACCAAGAGGTCACTGGTTAGATTCCTGGTCAGGGCGCCTGCCCATGTTGCAGGCTTGATCCCCAGTGGGGGTCGTGTCATAGGCAGCCTCTCAATGATGTTCCTCTCTCATTGATGTTGATCTCTCTCTCCCTCTCCCTTCCTCTCTCTAAAAACAAATTAAAAATGAAGTGCACGGGTGAGTGGTTTTCAGTATATTCACAGATTTGTACATCGTCACTGCTATCTGCTTGCAGAACATTTCCATCACCCCCATTGGAAACGCCATGCCCATTAAGCAGTCACTCCCCATTCCCTCCCAGTCTAGCCTGGCAACCCCTCATCTACTTCCGGTCTATGGAATGGGCTCTCTGGCAGGCAGGCAGGCAGGTGAGCGGTTAGGAGCCAGCAGTCCAGGATTTCGAGAGGGATGTCTGACTGCCGGCTTAGGCCCAATCCCTGTAAACTGGTAGTAAGACATCCTTTGAGGTGTCCCAGATTGGAGAGGGTGCAGGCTGGGCTGAGGAACACTGGGCCACTAGTTTCATATAAATGGGATCATACAGTATGTGGCTTTTGTATCTCATATTTTTTAACAAAAAAAATTACATTGGCAGCTAATAAGCCAAAAGAAGAATAGATTCCAGGGACCTTTGTGGCCTTTTCCTATCCCAACCCTAGTTTTCAATATATAATCTAAAAGTATAATGGTCTTCACGAGCATTAAACAGAGCAGCATTCCGCTCCCTTCTTTAGAGACCTGTATTCTTTCCCATGTCAGAATGACATTAATCTCCCTTTTTATTTTCCACAAATGGTAACAAGCCGAACATACTCCTCCGCTGTGCTTTTATTAAGACTTCATTTGCTCCGTTGTTGTTTGCCGCTGGGTAATAGCCCATTGTGTGTGTATGTTATGATCCCTTCAGCCAGTTCCTGTTCTTTACTCCTAGAGATTGTTTGCACTGTCACGTGGTGCTTGACAACAGGAATATGTTCTGAGAAATGCGTCCTTAGGCAATCCCTTTGTTGGGCAAACATCAGAGTGCACTTGCACACACCTAGATGGTATAGCTGGCTACACACCGAGGGTACGTGGTGCAACCGGTGGCTCCTGGGCTGCAGGCCCGTACAGCATGTCAGTATACTTGAATGTTGTAGGCAATTGTCGCACAGTGGTGAGAAAAGGCACGGTAGAAATACAGCATGAAAGACACCAATGGTGCACCTGTATGGGCCACTTCCCATGATGCAGCTTGCAGGACTGGAAGCTGCTCTGGGTGACTCAGTGAGTGAGGGTTAGTACACGAGTAGGCCTAGGACAACACTGTACGCTGCTGTAGTGCACTGTACATTTCACTATGTTTTTAAATGTCTTCCATCATAAATTAATTGTAGCTCACTGTAATTTTGTTATAAGCTTTACAATTCTTTTTAACTTCTTGACTCTTTTGTGATAGCACTTAGCTCGAAACAAACACATTGTACAAAAATATAGGGCATCCCAAAGAACGTGTACACACACTTGGAATAATTATAAAGGCAGTGTTTATTAAAAATACATTTCATCGTCAAAACTGAGCTACCCACTGTTAAAGTTTGTATACATTTTGGGGGGACACCCTGTATTTTTTTCACATCCTTATTCTATAAGGGTTTTACTATTAATTTTTTTTTTTACTTTAAAATTTCTTGTTAGAGCCTCAACCGGTTTGGCTCAGTGGATAGAGCGTCGGCCTGCAGATTGAAAGGTCCCAGGTTCGATTTCCGTCAAGGGCATGTACCTTGGTTGTGGGCACATCCCCAGTGGGGGATGTGCAGGAGGCAGCTGATCGATGTTTCTCTCTCATCGATGTTTCTGACTTTCTATCCCTCTCCCTTCCTCTCTGTAAAAATCAATAAATATATTTTTTTAAAAATGTTAGAAACTAAGACGCACCCACGTTATTAGCCTAGGCCTATGCAGGGTTAGGATCATCAATATCACTGTTTTCAGTCCACATCTTATGTATATATATATTGATTTCAGAGAAGAAGGGAGAGGAAGAAAGAGAGAAACATCAGTGATCAGAGAGAATCACAAATCAGCCGCCTCCTGCACCCCCGA
>CM050509.1:138821114-138926276 GCA_027563665.1 Antrozous pallidus | reverse complement strand
TCGGGACCTTGGACTTCTGCCGAGTATTCAGCAGGCGATGTCGTCTAAAAAAAGGAAGTGTCACAGCTAATGTGGGCTGTCCAACTACTCCAAATTCTGTGTTTTCACATGTATCTTGTGTGTCTTTGCAGGGTCCTGTGAAGAACACATGATGATGAGGATCATGGAGGTTAACGGGCGGCATTTCACACATAAGAATAAATGATGATGTGTCTTCACATTCACTGTTTCCATAACTTGTTTACCATGAGTCAGGTAAGATATTCAAGGGGCCTTTAAGGGTGTGAGCAACCATGTTGAATCTCCAGTTTGGTATGTAGGATGAACCTTCAGCTGAACAAATGATTGCCGAGCGATTGGAAGGTATCAGGATAAGTCCACAGATCTCCCAAGTCACATTAATAAATAGAATTTTCCTTCTTTGTGCGAACCAGCCAGAAGATGAAGGTGAGTCTGGCAACGGTGCAGCTCTGAGAAGACTGTCAGATACCAGGTAGAGTTGAGGTGTGAAATGGTTGCCCATAACAAGGCTATTTCCATTTTCTAATTTTAGGAGTTTGACACGGACAAGTCTGGGATCCTGTATTTTACACGTTGTGGTCTACGTGGCACAGAGAGCTTCCTGGTGATCATTGCCCAGCCGGTGCATGAACGCGATAAGTGATGGCCTGTGCCTTAGGCATTGGACAGAGCCTCGAACCTTCAGATGTCTAGGTACGTGGGTGTGGTATCCTTAACACCATGTTATTTTTCTGCAGCTGACCCGAGAAATCCTTCTTAGTACTAAAGTATCAGGTCCTGTGACATCCGCTCCTGATAGAACGATGAATGTGAATAATGATGCCTTTTGGACTGCATATGAACTGTGTTCTGGGCCTATAGGCAGTTTGGAATCCATTTGAACCTAACCAATCCTAGCAAGCTCGGGGTGTTGCCATCTTCCTCCTCTGACATGGCCTGGTAGAGTCTCCCATGATGTGTCTCATTGTTAATCAGAGTGGAATGTTTGCAGGTATCTCTTCATGAGAAGAAGGTGTCATCAACATGTACAGGCATCCAGGTAATGGTCATGAGTGTCCAACCAAAGCCCTTGACCCAGACAACGTGACGTGTTCAGGTAGCGTGAGACGTGTCGCCACCCGTGTTCCCCACTGTGTCTGTCAGGTCATGGTGAGCCCATCCCCGGGAAGCCAACCACGGTAGGTATGCAGTCTTCCTGGTAGGTTTTGAGGTCAGAGATGAAATGGTCCTAAACCAGAGCACAGACCAGCCAATCTTCAAGTTCCTAAGGCTTCACTGATTGTGTACCTAACAATTCCAGCTTCCATCTCTTAGTTGCCCTTTGTCAGGAAATAACCTTGCGTTTTTACCTTTTCTCTTTCAGAAACAAGTCTTGTTTAATGCTGGGTACTCTGGGTGCTTTATATCCGATGAGCGCTCTGGTGTTCCCAAACTAGTTAGTAACCACAGGATTTTTTGAGGGGTATCCATGAGACACAATGGTGTCTGCTAAGGAAGATTATGGTGTGACTTAATCAAGTTATGAAGGGTGAGTGGTAGCGTTTCATAGTAATGGCCATGTAATCATTTTTGGCAGGTATGGTCTTAGAAACAAGTTGTCATCCTGAACTGTGTTCTCACATGCTTTTCCACAGGTTCTTGTGAGGAGATCTCAGTGGTCCAAGTATGATGGTTAAGGGAAGCTGCCCCTAAAGCTGGCAGGTGGTCCAGTGGGTCCGACCACTCTGCACATCATCTGATGCTGTAGGTGAGGTTAAGTGGTGAGGATGCTGTTATCACGTGTGTGAATTACTTTGTTTGTAGGGGGAGGGAGACGGGATAGATGGTACTGTGGTAATGGCTGTGCACAGTAACAGACATGCCGTCCCCCTTCTCATGCAAAATCCCAGCACAGACCATATGATGCTCAAATCTCTAGGTAAGTGATGCCGTGTGCTTAAACTTGTCCCCATGATTCCTTTGCAGGAATTCAGGTAAGAGATGAGTGATTTCTTACCAATCACCTTAAGTAGGACTTTACCAATTTCTGTTTTAGAGAAGCTTGACTTTCCATATTCTGCCAATTCAAAGAGGGGATGCACACTGGATTTTCCCTGGCTAGCCCACCCGCCGTACTGATCCTAGGCTTTTCACATTTGGCCTTCCTGAGTGATGTATCGGTCACAGAGGTGTCGACTCCGGGTGATTACACTGACCCAGGAAGAGTTGACGTGTCTCTTCGAGGATGAGGTTGCCTACGAGTGTCTGGCCGGGGAAAGGTGTGCCCTTCGCAGACATTTCATGACGCTTAGATACCTGTGCGGAAATCACTAGGACTGTAAATTGCCCCCAGAACGAAGGACGTCGCTGTGAGGCAGGTAAGTGGTGATGTGGGCCTCAAGCACAGCATGATCCATCTGTTTCTAGATCACAAGGCGAGCGCTGATGTTTCTGCAAAAAAAAAAAATATCTAGGTGACCATCTCTTCTTTCCATGGACTCCAGTAGGAAATGAGAGTCCTCTCCAATCTGGCGACATCAAGGTCGAACTGGTGATACTTTGGAGAACATCATTCTTTAACCTTGCTAGAGGTGAGTTGTTCCTTTATCCAACCACTTATCAAAGCGGGTCGAACCTCACCATCAACCACGGAAGTGTCGCAGTTGTCACAGGGTGAAATGTTGTCACTTCTTACCGTGGTTGGGACCTTGGACTTCTGCTCAGTATTCAGCGTGCGATGTCTTCTAAAAGAAGGAAGTGTCACAGCTAGTGTGGGCTTTCCAGCTACTCCAAATTCTGTGTTTTCACATGTATCTTGTGTGTCTTTTCAAGGTCCTGTGATGAACACATGATGATGAGGATCATGGAGGTTAACGAAGGGCATTTCTCACATAAGGGTAAATGATTTGTCCTCACATTCATTTTTACCATGACTTGTTTACCGCGAGTCAGGTAAGATATTCAAGTGGCCTTTATGGGTGTGAGCAACCATGTTGAATCTCCAGTTTGGTATGTAGGATAAAACTTCAGCCCAATAAATGATTGCGGAGAGATTGGAAGGTATCAGGATAAGTCCACAGATCTCCCAAGTCACATTAATAAATAGAATTTTCCTTCTTTGTGCGAACCAGCCAGAAGATGAAGGTGAGTCTGGCAACGGTGCAGCTCTGAGAAGACTGTCAGATACCAGGTAGAGTTGAGGTGTGAAATGGTTGCCCATAACAAGGCTATTTCCATTTTCTAATTTTAGGAGTTTGACAGGGACAAGTCTGGGATCCTGTATTTTACACGTTGTGGTCTACGTGGCACAGAGAGCTTCCTGGTGATCATTGCCCAGCCGGTGCATGAACGCGATAAGTGATGGCCTGTGCCTTAGGCATTGGACAGAGCCTCGAACCTTCAGATGTCTAGGTACGTGGGTGTGGTATCCTTAACACCATGTTATTTTTCTGCAGCTGACCCGAGAAATCCTTCTTAGTACTAAAGTATCAGGTCCTGTGACATCCGCTCCTGATAGAACGATGAATGTGAATAATGATGCCTTTTGGACTGCATATGAACTGTGTTCTGGGCCTATAGGCAGTTTGGAATCCATTTGAACCTAACCAATCCTAGCAAGCTCGGGGTGTTGCCATCTTCCTCCTCTGACATGGCCTGGTAGAGTCTCCCATGATGTGTCTCATTGTTAATCAGAGTGGAATGTTTGCAGGTATCTCTTCATGAGAAGAAGGTGTCATCAACATGTACAGGCATCCAGGTAATGGTCATGAGTGTCCAACCAAAGCCCTTGACCCAGACAATGTGACGTGTCCAGGTAGCGTGAGACGTGTCGCCACCCGTGTTCCCCACTGTGTCTGTCAGGTCATGGTGAGCCCATCCCCGGGAAGCCAACCACGGTAGGTATGCAGTCTTCCTGGTAGGTTTTGAGGTCAGAGATGAAATGGTCCTAAACCAGAGCACAGACCAGCCAATCTTCAAGTTCCTAAGGCTTCACTGATTGTGTACCTAACAATTCCAGCTTCCATCTCTTAGTTGCCCTTTGTCAGGAAATAACCTTGCGTTTTTACCTTTTCTCTTTCAGAAACAAGTCTTGTTTAATGCTGGGTACTCTGGGTGCTTTATATCCGATGAGCGCTCTGGTGTTCCCAAACTAGTTAGTAACCACAGGATTTTTTGAGGGGTATCCATGAGACACAATGGTGTCTGCTAAGGAAGATTATGGTGTGACTTAATCAAGTTATGAAGGGTGAGTGGTAGCGTTTCATAGTAATGGCCATGTAATCATTTTTGGCAGGTATGGTCTTAGAAACAAGTTGTCATCCTGAACTGTGTTCTCACATGCTTTTCCACAGGTTCTTGTGAGGAGATCTCAGTGGTCCAAGTATGATGGTTAAGGGAAGCTGCCCCTAAAGCTGGCAGGTGGTCCAGTGGGTCCGACCACTCTGCACATCATCTGATGCTGTAGGTGAGGTTAAGTGGTGAGGATGCTGTTATCACGTGTGTGAATTACTTTGTTTGTAGGGGGAGGGAGACGGGATAGATGGTACTGTGGTAATGGCTGTGCACAGTAACAGACATGCCGTCCCCCTTCTCATGCAAAATCCCAGCACAGACCATATGATGCTCAAATCTCTAGGTAAGTGATGCCGTGTGCTTAAACTTGTCCCCATGATTCCTTTGCAGGAATTCAGGTAAGAGATGAGTGATTTCTTACCAATCACCTTAAGTAGGACTTTACCAATTTCTGTTTTAGAGAAGCTTGACTTTCCATATTCTGCCAATTCAAAGAGGGGATGCACACTGGATTTTCCCTGGCTAGCCCACCCGCCGTACTGATCCTAGGCTTTTCACATTTGGCCTTCCTGAGTGATGTATCGGTCACAGAGGTGTCGACTCCGGGTGATTACACTGACCCAGGAAGAGTTGACGTGTCTCTTCGAGGATGAGGTTGCCTACGAGTGTCTGGCCGGGGAAAGGTGTGCCCTTCGCAGACATTTCATGACGCTTAGATACCTGTGCGGAAATCACTAGGACTGTAAATTGCCCCCAGAACGAAGGACGTCGCTGTGAGGCAGGTAAGTGGTGATGTGGGCCTCAAGCACAGCATGATCCATCTGTTTCTAGATCACAAGGCGAGCGCTGATGTTTCTGCAAAAAAAAAAAAATATCTAGGTGACCATCTCTTCTTTCCATGGACTCCAGTAGGAAATGAGAGTCCTCTCCAATCTGGCGACATCAAGGTCGAACTGGTGATACTTTGGAGAACATCATTCTTTAACCTTGCTAGAGGTGAGTTGTTCCTTTATCCAACCACTTATCAAAGCGGGTCGAACCTCACCGTCAACCACGGAAGTGTCGCAGTTGTCACAGGGTGAAATGTTGTCACTTCTTACCGTGGTCGGGACCTTGGACTTCTGCTCAGTATTCAGCGTGCGATGTCTTCTAAAAGAAGGAAGTGTCACAGCTAGTGTGGGCTTTCCAGCTACTCCAAATTCTGTGTTTTCACATGTATCTTGTGTGTCTTTTCAGGGTCCTGTGATGAACACATGATGATGAGGATCATGGAGGTTAACGAAGGGCATTTCTCACATAAGGGTAAATGATTTGTCCTCACATTCATTTTTACCATGACTTGTTTACCGCGAGTCAGGTAAGATATTCAAGTGGCCTTTATGGGTGTGAGCAACCATGTTGAATCTCCAGTTTGGTATGTAGGATAAAACTTCAGCCCAATAAATGATTGCGGAGAGATTGGAAGGTATCAGGATAAGTCCACAGATCTCCCAAGTCACATTAATAAATAGAATTTTCCTTCTTTGTGCGAACCAGCCAGAAGATGAAGGTGAGTCTGGCAACGGTGCAGCTCTGAGAAGACTGTCAGATACCAGGTAGAGTTGAGGTGTGAAATGGTTGCCCATAACAAGGCTATTTCCATTTTCTAATTTTAGGAGTTTGACACGGACAAGTCTGGGATCCTGTATTTTACACGTTGTGGTCTACGTGGCACAGAGAGCTTCCTGGTGATCATTGCCCAGCCGGTGCATGAACGCGATAAGTGATGGCCTGTGCCTTAGGCATTGGACAGAGCCTCGAACCTTCAGATGTCTAGGTACGTGGGTGTGGTATCCTTAACACCATGTTATTTTTCTGCAGCTGACCCGAGAAATCCTTCTTAGTACTAAAGTATCAGGTCCTGTGACATCCGCTCCTGATAGAACGATGAATGTGAATAATGATGCCTTTTGGACTGCATATGAACTGTGTTCTGGGCCTATAGGCAGTTTGGAATCCATTTGAACCTAACCAATCCTAGCAAGCTCGGGGTGTTGCCATCTTCCTCCTCTGACATGGCCTGGTAGAGTCTCCCATGATGTGTCTCATTGTTAATCAGAGTGGAATGTTTGCAGGTATCTCTTCATGAGAAGAAGGTGTCATCAACATGTACAGGCATCCAGGTAATGGTCATGAGTGTCCAACCAAAGCCCTTGACCCAGACAACGTGACGTGTTCAGGTAGCGTGAGACGTGTCGCCACCCGTGTTCCCCACTGTGTCTGTCAGGTCATGGTGAGCCCATCCCCGGGAAGCCAACCACGGTAGGTATGCAGTCTTCCTGGTAGGTTTTGAGGTCAGAGATGAAATGGTCCTAAACCAGAGCACAGACCAGCCAATCTTCAAGTTCCTAAGGCTTCACTGATTGTGTACCTAACAATTCCAGCTTCCATCTCTTAGTTGCCCTTTGTCAGGAAATAACCTTGCGTTTTTACCTTTTCTCTTTCAGAAACAAGTCTTGTTTAATGCTGGGTACTCTGGGTGCTTTATATCCGATGAGCGCTCTGGTGTTCCCAAACTAGTTAGTAACCACAGGATTTTTTGAGGGGTATCCATGAGACACAATGGTGTCTGCTAAGGAAGATTATGGTGTGACTTAATCAAGTTATGAAGGGTGAGTGGTAGCGTTTCATAGTAATGGCCATGTAATCATTTTTGGCAGGTATGGTCTTAGAAACAAGTTGTCATCCTGAACTGTGTTCTCACATGCTTTTCCACAGGTTCTTGTGAGGAGATCTCAGTGGTCCAAGTATGATGGTTAAGGGAAGCTGCCCCTAAAGCTGGCAGGTGGTCCAGTGGGTCCGACCACTCTGCACATCATCTGATGCTGTAGGTGAGGTTAAGTGGTGAGGATGCTGTTATCACGTGTGTGAATTACTTTGTTTGTAGGGGGAGGGAGACGGGATAGATGGTACTGTGGTAATGGCTGTGCACAGTAACAGACATGCCGTCCCCCTTCTCATGCAAAATCCCAGCACAGACCATATGATGCTCAAATCTCTAGGTAAGTGATGCCGTGTGCTTAAACTTGTCCCCATGATTCCTTTGCAGGAATTCAGGTAAGAGATGAGTGATTTCTTACCAATCACCTTAAGTAGGACTTTACCAATTTCTGTTTTAGAGAAGCTTGACTTTCCATATTCTGCCAATTCAAAGAGGGGATGCACACTGGATTTTCCCTGGCTAGCCCACCCGCCGTACTGATCCTAGGCTTTTCACATTTGGCCTTCCTGAGTGATGTATCGGTCACAGAGGTGTCGACTCCGGGTGATTACACTGACCCAGGAAGAGTTGACGTGTCTCTTCGAGGATGAGGTTGCCTACGAGTGTCTGGCCGGGGAAAGGTGTGCCCTTCGCAGACATTTCATGACGCTTAGATACCTGTGCGGAAATCACTAGGACTGTAAATTGCCCCCAGAACGAAGGACGTCGCTGTGAGGCAGGTAAGTGGTGATGTGGGCCTCAAGCACAGCATGATCCATCTGTTTCTAGATCACAAGGCGAGCGCTGATGTTTCTGCAAAAAAAAAAAAATATCTAGGTGACCATCTCTTCTTTCCATGGACTCCAGTAGGAAATGAGAGTCCTCTCCAATCTGGCGACATCAAGGTCGAACTGGTGATACTTTGGAGAACATCATTCTTTAACCTTGCTAGAGGTGAGTTGTTCCTTTATCCAACCACTTATCAAAGCGGGTCGAACCTCACCATCAACCACGGAAGTGTCGCAGTTGTCACAGGGTGAAATGTTGTCACTTCTTACCGTGGTCGGGACCTTGGACTTCTGCTCAGTATTCAGCGTGCGATGTCTTCTAAAAGAAGGAAGTGTCACAGCTAGTGTGGGCTTTCCAGCTACTCCAAATTCTGTGTTTTCACATGTATCTTGTGTGTCTTTTCAAGGTCCTGTGATGAACACATGATGATGAGGATCATGGAGGTTAACGAAGGGCATTTCTCACATAAGGGTAAATGATTTGTCCTCACATTCATTTTTACCATGACTTGTTTACCGCGAGTCAGGTAAGATATTCAAGTGGCCTTTATGGGTGTGAGCAACCATGTTGAATCTCCAGTTTGGTATGTAGGATAAAACTTCAGCCCAATAAATGATTGCGGAGAGATTGGAAGGTATCAGGATAAGTCCACAGATCTCCCAAGTCACATTAATAAATAGAATTTTCCTTCTTTGTGCGAACCAGCCAGAAGATGAAGGTGAGTCTGGCAACGGTGCAGCTCTGAGAAGACTGTCAGATACCAGGTAGAGTTGAGGTGTGAAATGGTTGCCCATAACAAGGCTATTTCCATTTTCTAATTTTAGGAGTTTGACAGGGACAAGTCTGGGATCCTGTATTTTACACGTTGTGGTCTACGTGGCACAGAGAGCTTCCTGGTGATCATTGCCCAGCCGGTGCATGAACGCGATAAGTGATGGCCTGTGCCTTAGGCATTGGACAGAGCCTCGAACCTTCAGATGTCTAGGTACGTGGGTGTGGTATCCTTAACACCATGTTATTTTTCTGCAGCTGACCCGAGAAATCCTTCTTAGTACTAAAGTATCAGGTCCTGTGACATCCGCTCCTGATAGAACGATGAATGTGAATAATGATGCCTTTTGGACTGCATATGAACTGTGTTCTGGGCCTATAGGCAGTTTGGAATCCATTTGAACCTAACCAATCCTAGCAAGCTCGGGGTGTTGCCATCTTCCTCCTCTGACATGGCCTGGTAGAGTCTCCCATGATGTGTCTCATTGTTAATCAGAGTGGAATGTTTGCAGGTATCTCTTCATGAGAAGAAGGTGTCATCAACATGTACAGGCATCCAGGTAATGGTCATGAGTGTCCAACCAAAGCCCTTGACCCAGACAATGTGACGTGTCCAGGTAGCGTGAGACGTGTCGCCACCCGTGTTCCCCACTGTGTCTGTCAGGTCATGGTGAGCCCATCCCCGGGAAGCCAACCACGGTAGGTATGCAGTCTTCCTGGTAGGTTTTGAGGTCAGAGATGAAATGGTCCTAAACCAGAGCACAGACCAGCCAATCTTCAAGTTCCTAAGGCTTCACTGATTGTGTACCTAACAATTCCAGCTTCCATCTCTTAGTTGCCCTTTGTCAGGAAATAACCTTGCGTTTTTACCTTTTCTCTTTCAGAAACAAGTCTTGTTTAATGCTGGGTACTCTGGGTGCTTTATATCCGATGAGCGCTCTGGTGTTCCCAAACTAGTTAGTAACCACAGGATTTTTTGAGGGGTATCCATGAGACACAATGGTGTCTGCTAAGGAAGATTATGGTGTGACTTAATCAAGTTATGAAGGGTGAGTGGTAGCGTTTCATAGTAATGGCCATGTAATCATTTTTGGCAGGTATGGTCTTAGAAACAAGTTGTCATCCTGAACTGTGTTCTCACATGCTTTTCCACAGGTTCTTGTGAGGAGATCTCAGTGGTCCAAGTATGATGGTTAAGGGAAGCTGCCCCTAAAGCTGGCAGGTGGTCCAGTGGGTCCGACCACTCTGCACATCATCTGATGCTGTAGGTGAGGTTAAGTGGTGAGGATGCTGTTATCACGTGTGTGAATTACTTTGTTTGTAGGGGGAGGGAGACGGGATAGATGGTACTGTGGTAATGGCTGTGCACAGTAACAGACATGCCGTCCCCCTTCTCATGCAAAATCCCAGCACAGACCATATGATGCTCAAATCTCTAGGTAAGTGATGCCGTGTGCTTAAACTTGTCCCCATGATTCCTTTGCAGGAATTCAGGTAAGAGATGAGTGATTTCTTACCAATCACCTTAAGTAGGACTTTACCAATTTCTGTTTTAGAGAAGCTTGACTTTCCATATTCTGCCAATTCAAAGAGGGGATGCACACTGGATTTTCCCTGGCTAGCCCACCCGCCGTACTGATCCTAGGCTTTTCACATTTGGCCTTCCTGAGTGATGTATCGGTCACAGAGGTGTCGACTCCGGGTGATTACACTGACCCAGGAAGAGTTGACGTGTCTCTTCGAGGATGAGGTTGCCTACGAGTGTCTGGCCGGGGAAAGGTGTGCCCTTCGCAGACATTTCATGACGCTTAGATACCTGTGCGGAAATCACTAGGACTGTAAATTGCCCCCAGAACGAAGGACGTCGCTGTGAGGCAGGTAAGTGGTGATGTGGGCCTCAAGCACAGCATGATCCATCTGTTTCTAGATCACAAGGCGAGCGCTGATGTTTCTGCAAAAAAAAAAAAATATCTAGGTGACCATCTCTTCTTTCCATGGACTCCAGTAGGAAATGAGAGTCCTCTCCAATCTGGCGACATCAAGGTCGAACTGGTGATACTTTGGAGACCATCATTCTTTAACCTTGCTAGAGGTGAGTTGTTCCTTTATCCAACCACTTATCAAAGCGGGTCGAACCTCACCGTCAACCACGGAAGTGTCGCAGTTGTCACAGGGTGAAATGTTGTCACTTCTTACCGTGGTCGGGACCTTGGACTTCTGCTCAGTATTCAGCGTGCGATGTCTTCTAAAAGAAGGAAGTGTCACAGCTAGTGTGGGCTTTCCAGCTACTCCAAATTCTGTGTTTTCACATGTATCTTGTGTGTCTTTTCAGGGTCCTGTGATGAACACATGATGATGAGGATCATGGAGGTTAACGAAGGGCATTTCTCACATAAGGGTAAATGATTTGTCCTCACATTCATTTTTACCATGACTTGTTTACCGCGAGTCAGGTAAGATATTCAAGTGGCCTTTATGGGTGTGAGCAACCATGTTGAATCTCCAGTTTGGTATGTAGGATAAAACTTCAGCCCAATAAATGATTGCGGAGAGATTGGAAGGTATCAGGATAAGTCCACAGATCTCCCAAGTCACATTAATAAATAGAATTTTCCTTCTTTGTGCGAACCAGCCAGAAGATGAAGGTGAGTCTGGCAACGGTGCAGCTCTGAGAAGACTGTCAGATACCAGGTAGAGTTGAGGTGTGAAATGGTTGCCCATAACAAGGCTATTTCCATTTTCTAATTTTAGGAGTTTGACAGGGACAAGTCTGGGATCCTGTATTTTACACGTTGTGGTCTACGTGGCACAGAGAGCTTCCTGGTGATCATTGCCCAGCCGGTGCATGAACGCGATAAGTGATGGCCTGTGCCTTAGGCATTGGACAGAGCCTCGAACCTTCAGATGTCTAGGTACGTGGGTGTGGTATCCTTAACACCATGTTATTTTTCTGCAGCTGACCCGAGAAATCCTTCTTAGTACTAAAGTATCAGGTCCTGTGACATCCGCTCCTGATAGAACGATGAATGTGAATAATGATGCCTTTTGGACTGCATATGAACTGTGTTCTGGGCCTATAGGCAGTTTGGAATCCATTTGAACCTAACCAATCCTAGCAAGCTCGGGGTGTTGCCATCTTCCTCCTCTGACATGGCCTGGTAGAGTCTCCCATGATGTGTCTCATTGTTAATCAGAGTGGAATGTTTGCAGGTATCTCTTCATGAGAAGAAGGTGTCATCAACATGTACAGGCATCCAGGTAATGGTCATGAGTGTCCAACCAAAGCCCTTGACCCAGACAACGTGACGTGTCCAGGTAGCGTGAGACGTGTCGCCACCCGTGTTCCCCACTGTGTCTGTAAGGTCATGGTGGGCCCATCCCCGGGAAGCCAATCCACGGTAGGTATGCAGTCTTCCTGGTAGGTTTTGAGGTCAGAGATGAAATGGTCCTAAACCAGAGCACAGACCAGCCAATCTTCAAGTTCCTAAGGCTTCACTGATTGTGTACCTAACAATTCCAGCTTCCATCTCTTAGTTGCCCTTTGTCAGGAAATAACCTTGCGTTTTTACCTTTTCTCTTTCAGAAACAAGTCTTGTTTAATGCTGGGTACTCTGGGTGCTTTATATCCGATGAGCGCTCTGGTGTTCCCAAACTAGTTAGTAACCACAGGATTTTTTGAGGGGTATCCATGAGACACAATGGTGTCTGCTAAGGAAGATTATGGTGTGACTTAATCAAGTTATGAAGGGTGAGTGGTAGCGTTTCATAGTAATGGCCATGTAATCATTTTTGGCAGGTATGGTCTTAGAAACAAGTTGTCATCCTGAACTGTGTTCTCACATGCTTTTCCACAGGTTCTTGTGAGGAGATCTCAGTGGTCCAAGTATGATGGTTAAGGGAAGCTGCCCCTAAAGCTGGCAGGTGGTCCAGTGGGTCCGACCACTCTGCACATCATCTGATGCTGTAGGTGAGGTTAAGTGGTGAGGATGCTGTTATCACGTGTGTGAATTACTTTGTTTGTAGGGGGAGGGAGACGGGATGGCTGGTACTGTGGTAATGGCTGTGCACAGTAACAGACATGCCGTCCCCCTCCTCATACAAAATCCCAGCACAGACCTTTTGATGCTCACATGTATAGGTAAGTGATGCCGCGTGCTAACACTTGTCCCCGTGATTCCTTTGCAGGAATTCAGGTAAGAGATGACTGATTTCTTACCAATCACCTTAAGTAGGACTTTACCAATTTCTGTTTTAGAGAAGCTTTACATTCCATACTCTGCCAATTCAAAGAGGGGACGCACACTGGATCTTACCTGGCTAGCCCACCTGCAGTACTGATCCTAGGCTTTTCACAGTTGGCCTTCCTGAGTGATGTATCGGTCACAGAGGTGTCCACTCCGGGTGATTACACTGACCCAGGAGGAGTTGAAGTCTCTCATAGAGGATGAGGTTGCCTGCGGGTGTCCGGCCAGGGAAAGGTGTGCCCTTCGCAGACATTTCATTATGCTTAGATTCCTGTGCGGAAATCACAACAACTGTAATGTGGCCCCCAGAACGAAGGACGTGGCTGCGAGGCGGGTAAGTGGTGATGTGGGCCTCAAGCACAGCATGATCCATCTGTCTCTAGATCACAAGGCGAGCGCAGATGTTTCTGCCAAAAAATAAAAAATATCCATGTGACCATCTCCTCTTTCCATGTACTATGGTAGGAAATGAGAGTCCTCTCCAATCTGGCGACACCAAGGTCGAACAGAACATGTGATACTCTGGAGAACGTCATTCTTTAACCTTGCTAGAGGTGAGGTGTTCCTTTATCCAAGCACTTATCAAAGCGGGACGAACCTCACCTTCAACCACGGAAATGTCGCAGTTTTCACAGGGTGAAATGTTGTCACTTCTTACCATGGTCAGGACCTTGGACTTCTGCCGAGTATTCAGCGGGCGATGTCGTCTAAAAGAAGGAAGTGTCACAGCTAATGTGGGCTGTCCAGCTACTCCAAATTCTGTGTTTTTACATGTATCTTGTGTGCCTTTTCAGGGTCCTGTGAAGAACACATGATGATGAGGATCATGGAAGTTAACGGGGGGCATTTCTCACATAAGAGTAAATGATGATGTGTCCTCACATTCATTGTTACCATGACTTGTTTACCGCGAGTCAGGTAAGATATTTAAGGGGCCTTTATGGGTGTGAGCAACCATGTTGAATCTCCAGTTTGGTATGTAGGATAAAACTTCAGCCGAGCAAATGATTGCCGAGAGATTGGAAGGAATCAGGATAAGTCCACAGACCTCCCAAGTAACAATAATAAATGGAATTTTCCTCCTTTGAACGAACCAGCCAGAAGATGAAGGTGAGTCTGGCAACGGTGCAGGTCTGAGTAGACTATCAGATACCAGGTAGAGTTGGGGTGTGAAATGGTTGCCCATAACAAGGCTATTTCCATTTTCCAATTTTAGAAGTTTGACAGGAACACGTCTGGAATCCTGTATTTTACACGTTGTGGACTTTGTGGCACAGAGAGCTTCCTCGTGATCATTGCCCAGCCGGTGCATGAACGCGATAAGTGATGGCCTGTGCCTTAGGCATTGGACATAGCCTCGAACCTTCAGATGTCTAGGTACGTGGGTGTGGTATCCTTAACACAATGTTATTTTTCTGCAGCTGACCTGAGAAATCCTTCTTAGTACTAAAGTATCAGGTTCTGTGACATCCGCTCCTGAGAGAATGATGAATGTGAATAATGATGCCTTTTAACTGCATATGGACTGTGTTGTGGTCCTATAGGCAGCTTGGAATCCATTTGAACCTAGCAATCCTAGCAAGCTCGGGGTGTTGCCATCTTCCTCCTCTGACATGCCCTGGTAGAGTCTCGCACGATGTGTCCCATCGGTAATCAGAGTGGAATGTTTGCAGGTATCTCTTCATGAGAAGAAGGTGTCATCAACATGTACAGGCGTCCAGGTAATGGTCATGAGTGTCCAACCAAAGCCCTTGACCCAGGCAATGTGACGTGTCCAGGTAGCGTGACACGTGTACGCCACCCAAGTTCCCCACTGTGTCTGTCAGGTCATGGTGAGCCCATCCCCAGGAAGCCAATCCACGGTAGGTATGCAGTCTTCCTGGTAGGTATTGAGGTCAGGGATGAAGTGGTCCTAAAGCTGAGCACAGACCAGCCGATCTTCATGTTCCTAAGGCATCGCTGACTGTGTACCTAACAATTCCGGCTTCCATCTCTTAGTTGGCCCGTTGTCAGGTAATAACCTTGCGTTTTTACCCTTTCTCTTTCAGAAACAAGTCTTGTGTAATGCTGAGTACTGTGGGTGCGTTATATCCCATGAGTGCTCTGGTGTTCCCAAACTAGTTAGTAACCACAGGATTTTTGGAGGGGGATCCCTGAGACACGATGGTGTCTGCTAAGGAAGATTATGATCTGACTTAAGTTATCAAGGGTGAGTTGTAGCGTTTCATAGTAATGGCCATGTAAAGCATTGTTGGCAGGTAGGGACTTCAAACCACGTTGTCATCCTGAACTGTGTTCTCACATGCTTTTCCACAGGTTCTTGTGAGGAGATCTGAGTGGTCTAAGTATGGTGATTATGGGAAGCTGCCCCTAAAGCTCGCAGGTAGTCCAGTGAGTCCGTCCACTCTGCTCATCATCTGATGCTGTAGGTGAGGTTATTTGGTGAGTTTGCTGTTATCACTTGTATTAATTACTTTGCTTGTAGGGGGAGGGAGACTGGATGGATGGTACTGTGGTCATGGCTGCGCACAGTAACAGACATGCTGTCCCCCTCCCCATACAAAAGCCCATCACAGACCATGTGATGTTCAGATGTCTAGGTAAGTGATGCCATGTGCTAAGACTTGTGTCCGTGATTCCTTTGCAGGAATTCAGGTAAGAGATGACTGATTTGTTACCAATAACCTTAAGTAGGACTTTACAAATTTCTGTTTTAGAAAAGCTTTACATTCCATACTCTGCCAATTCAAAGAGGGGACGCACACTGGATCTTACCTGGCTAGCCCACCCGCAGTACTGATCATAGGCTTCTCACAGTTGGCCTTCCTGAGTGATGTATCGGTCACAGAGATGTCCACTCCGGGTGATTACACTGTCCCAGGAAGAGTTGACATTTCTCTTAGTGGATGACGTTGCCTAAGGGTGTCCGGCTGGGGGAAGCTGTGTCCTTCGCAGATATTTCATGACGTTGAGATTCCTGTGCAGAAATCATAATGACTGTAATGTGGCCCCCAGAAAGAAGGACGTGGCTGAGAGGCAGGTAAGTGGTGATGTGGGCCTCAAGCACAGCATGATCCATCTGTCTCTAGATCACAAGGCGAGCGCTGATATTTCTGCCAAAAAAAAAAAATCCAGGTGACCATGTCTTCTTTCCATGTACTCCGGTAGGAAATGAGAGTCCTCTCCAATCTGGCGACATCCAGGTCGAACGTGTGATACTTTGGAGAACATCATTCTTTAACCTTGCTAGAAGTGAGGTGCTCCTTTATCCAAGCACTTATCAAAGCGGGATGAACCTCACCGTCAACCACGGAAATGTCGCAGTTGTCACAGGGTGAAATGTTGTCACTTCTGACCATGGTCGGGACCTTGGATTTCTGCCGAGTATTCAGCAGGCGATGTCGTCTAAAAGAAGGCAGTGTCACAGCTAATGTGGGCTGTCCAACTACTCCAAATTCTGTGTTTTCACGTGTATCTTGTGTGTCTTTTCAGGGTCCTGTGAAGAACACATGATGATGAGGATCATGGAGGTTAACTGGGGGCATTTCTCATATAAGAACAAATGATGATGTGTCCTGACATTCATTGTTACCATGACTTGTTTACCGCGAGACAGGTAAGATATTCAAGGGGCCTTTACGGGTGTGGGCAACCATGTTGAATCTCCAGTTTGGTATGTAGGATGAAACTTTAGCTGAACAAATGATTGCCGAGCGATTGGACAGTATCGGGATAAGTCCACAGATCTCCCAAGTCACATTAATAAATGGAATTTTCCTTCTTTGAGCGAACCAGCCAGAAGATGAAGGTGAGTCGGACAAGGTGCAGCTCTGAGAAGACTGTCAGATACCAGGTAGAGTTGGGGTGTGAAATGGTTGCCCATAACAAGGCTATTTCCATTTTCCAATTTTAGAAGTTTGACAGGGACAAGTCTGGGATCCTGTATTTTACACGTTGCGGTCTACGTGGCACAGAGATCTTCCTGGTGATCATTGCCCAGCCGGTGCATGAACGCGTTAAGTGATGGCCTGTGCCTTAGGCATTGGACAGAGCCTTGAACCTTCAGATGTCTACGTACGTGGGTGTGGTATCCTTAACACCATGTTATTTTTCTGCAGCATACCCGAGAAATCCTTCTTAGTACTACAGTATCAGGTTCTGTGACATCCCCTCCTGAGAGAATGATGAATGTGAATAATGATGCCTTTTGGACTGCATATGGACTGTGTTCTGGGCCTATAGGCAGTTCGGAATCCATTTGAACCTACCAATCCTAGCAAGCTCGGGGTGTTGCCATCTTCCTCCTCTGACATGGCCTGGTAGAGTCTCCCACGATGTGTGCCATCGGTAATCAGAGTAGAATGTTTGCAGGTATCTCTTCATGAGAAGAAGGTGTCATCAACATGTACAGGCATCCAGCTAATGGTCATGAGTGTCCAACCAAAGCCCTTGACCCAGGCAATGTGACATGTCCAGGTAGCGTGAGACATGTACACCACCCGTGTTCCCCACTGTGTCTGTCAGGTCATGGTGAGCCCGTCCCCGGGAAGCCAATCCATGGTAGGTATGCAGTCTTCCTGGTACGTATTGAGATCAGAGATGAAATGTTCGTAAACCAGAGCACAGACCAGCCAATATTCATGTTCCTGAGGCATCGCTGACTGTGTACCTAACAATTCTGGCTTCCATCTCTTAGTTGGCCCTTTGTCAGGTAATAACATTACGTTTTTACCTTTTCACTTTCAGAAACAAGTCTTGTGTAATGCTGAGTACTGTGGGAGCGTTATATCTGATGAGAGCTCTGGTGTTCCCAAACTAGATAGTAACCACAGGACTTTCTGAGGGGTATCCATGAGACACGATGGTGTCTGCTAAGGAAGATTATGGTCTGACTTAAACAAGTTATCACGGGTGAGTTGCAGCGTTTCAAAGTAATGGCGATGGAAAAAACTGTTGGCAGGTATGGTCATAAAAACAATCCTGAACTGTGTTCTCACATGCTTTTCCACAGGTTCTTGTGAGGAGATCTGAGAGGTCTAAGTATGGTGGTTATGGGAAGCTGCCCCTAAGCTGGCAGGTGGTCAAGTAGGTCCATCCGCTCTGCACATCATCTGATGCTGTAGGTGAGGTTAATTGGTGAGGATGCTGTTACCACTTGTGTTAATTATTTTGTTTGTAGGGGGAGGGAGACTGGATGGATGGTACTGTGGTCATGCCTTCACACAGTAACAGACATGCTGTCCCCCTCCTCATACAAAATCCCAGCACAGACCATGTGATGCTCAAATGTCCAGGTAAGTGATGCCGTGTGCTAAGACTTGTCCCCGTGATTCCTTTGCAGGAATTCAGGTAAGAGATGACTGATTTCTTACCAATCAACTTAAGTAGGACTTTACAAATTTCTGTTTTAGAGAAGCTTGACTTTCCATACTCTGCCAATTCAAAGAGGGGACGCACACTGGATCTTACCTGGCTAGCCCACCTGCAGTACTGATCCTAGGCTTTTCACAGTTGGCCTTCCCGAGTGATGTGTCGCTCACAGAGGTGTCCACTCCGGGTGATTACACTTACCCAGGAAGAGTTGACGTCTCTCTTAGAGGATGAGGTTGCCTACGGGTGTCCGGCTGTTGAAAGGTGTGCCCTTCGCAGACATTTCATTATGCTTAGATTCCTGTGCGGAAATCACAACGACTGTAATGTGGCCCCCAGAACGAAGGACGTGGCTGTGATGCAGGTAAGTGTGATGTGGGCCTCAAGCTCAGCATGATCCATCTATCTCCAGATCACAAGTCGAGCGCTGATACTTCTGCCAAAAAAAAAAAAAAAATCCAGGTTACCATGTCTTCTTTCCTTGTACTCCGGTAGGAAATGAGAGTCCGCTCCAATCTGGCGACATCCAGGTCGAACAGAACGTGTGATACTTTGGGGAACATCATTCTTTAAACATGCTAGAGGTGAGGTGTTCCTTTATCCAAGCACTTATCAAAGCGGGACTAATCTCACCGTCAACCACGGAAAAGTCGCAGATGTCACAGGCTGAAATGTTCTCTTTCTGACCGTAGTCCGGACCGTAGACTTCTGCAGAGTATTCAGGAGGCGATGATGTTGTCTAAAAAAAGGAAGTGTCGCAGATAATGTGGGCTGTCCCGCTACTCCAAATTCTGTGTTTTAGCATGTATGTTGTGTGTCTTTTCAGGGTCCTGTGACGAGCACATGACGATGAGGTTAATGGAGGTTAATGGGGGGCATTTCTCACATAAGAATAAATGATGATGTGTCCTCACATTCACTGTTTCCATGACTTGTTTACCACGAGTCAGGTAAGATATTCAAGGGGCCTTTACGGGTGTGATCAATCATGTTGAATGTCCAGTTTGTATGTAGGATAAAACCTCAGCTGTACAAATGATTGCCGTGAGATTGGAAGGTATCAGGATAAGTCCATAGACCTCCAAGGTCACATTAATGAATGGATTTTTCCTTCTTCGAGCGAACCAGCCAGAACATGAAGGTGACAACGGAAACGGTACAGCTGTGAGAGGACTGTCAGATACCAGGTAGAGTTGGGGTGTGAAATGGTTGCCCATAACAAGGCTATTTCCATTTCCCAATTTTAGAAGTTTGACAGGGATACGTCTGGAATCCTGTATGTTACACGTTGCGGTCTACGTGTAACAGAGAGCTTCCTCGTAATCATTGCCCAGTCGGTGCATGAACCCGAAGAGTGATGGCATTTTCCTTAGGCATTGGACAGAGCCTTGAACCTTCAGATGTCTAGGTACGTGGGTGTGGTATCCTTAACACCATGTTATTTCTGTACAGCTGACCCGTGAAATCCTTCTTAGTACAAAAGTTTCAGGTCCTGTGACATCCGCTCCTGAGAGAATGATGAATGTGAATAATGATGCCTTTTGGCCTGCATATGGAATGTGTTCTGGGCCTATAGGCAGTTTGGAATCCATTTGAACCTACCAATCCTGGCAAGCTGGGGAAG
This sequence comes from Antrozous pallidus, assembly GCA_027563665.1. Taxonomy (NCBI): domain Eukaryota; kingdom Metazoa; phylum Chordata; class Mammalia; order Chiroptera; family Vespertilionidae; genus Antrozous; species Antrozous pallidus. Next base: position 138,906,445 of record CM050509.1, on the reverse strand, counting down.
TTGCCATCTTCCTCCTCTGACATGGCCTGGTAGAGTCTCCCACAATGTGTCTCATTGTTAATCAGAGTGGAATGTTTGCAGGTATCTCTTCATGAGAAGAAGGTGTCATCAACATGTACAGGCGTCCAGGTAATGGTCATGAGTGTCCAAACATAGCCGTTGACCCAGGCAATGTGACATGTCCAGGTAGCGTGAGACGTGTACGGCACCTGTGTTCCTGATTGCGTCTGTCAGGTCACGGGGAGCCCATCCCTCAGACGGCAATCCACGGTAGGTATGCAGTCTTCCTGGTAGGTATTGAGGTAAGTGATGAAATGGTCCTAAACCAGAGCACAGACCAGCCAATATTCATGTTCCTAAGGCATCGCTGATTGTGTACCTAACAATTCCAGCTTCCATCTCTTAGGTGCCCTTTGTCAGGAAATAACCTTGCGTTTTTACCTTTTCTCTTTCAGAAACAAGTCTTGTTTAATGCTGGGTACTCTGGGTGCGTTATATCCGATGAGCACTCTGGTGTTCCCAAACTAGATAGTAACCACAGGACTTTCTAAGGGGTATCCATGAGACACGATGGTGTCTGCTAAGGAAGATTATGGTCTGACTTAATCAAGTTATCAAGGGTGAGTTGTAGCGTTTCATAGTAATTGCCATGTAATCATTTTTGGCAGGTATGGTCTTAAAACAAGTTGTCATCCTGAACTGTGTTCTCACGTGCTTTTCCACAGGTTCTTGTGAGGAGTTCTGAGTGGTCTAAGTATGATGGTTATCGGAAGCTGCCCCAAAAGCTGGCAGGTGGTCCAGTGGGTCCGACCACTCTGTACATCATCTGATGCTGTAGGTGAGGTTAAGTGGTGAGGATGCTGTTATCACTTGTGTGAATTACTTTGTTTGTAGGGGGAGGGAGACGGGAAGGCTGGTACTGTGGTAATGGCTTTGCACAGTAACAGACATGCCGTCCCCCTCCTCATACAAAATCCCAGCACAGACCATATGATGCTCAAATGTCTAGGTAAGTGATGCCGTGTGCTTAAACTTGTCCCCATGATTCCTTTGCAGGAATTCAGGTAAGAGATGACTTATTTCTTACCAATCACCTTAAGTAGGACTTTACCAATTTCTGTTTTAGAGAAGCTTGACTTTCCATACTCTGCCAATTCAAAGAGGGGACGCACACTGGATCTTACCTGGCTAGCCCACCAGCAGTACTGATCCTAGGCTTTTCACAGTTGGCCTTCCCGAGTGATGTGTCAGTCACAGAGGTGTCCACTCCGGGTGATTACACTGACCCACGAAGAGTTGACGTGTCTCTTAGAGGATGAGGTTGCCTACGGGTGTCCGGCCAGGGAAAGGTGTGCCCTTCGCAGACATTTCATGACGCTTAGATTCCTGTGGGAAATCACGACTGTAATGTGGCCCCCAGAACGAAGGACGTGGCTGTGATGCAGGTAACGGGTGAGGTGGGCCTCAAGCACAGCATGATCCATCTGTCTCTAGATCACAAGGCGAGCGCTGATGTTTCTGCAAAAAAAAAAAAAATATCCAGGTGACCATCTCTTCTTTCCATGGACTCCGGTAGGAAATGAGAGTCCTCTCCAATCTGGCAACATCAAGGTCGACCGGAACATGTGATACTCTGGAGAACATCATTCTGTAACTTTGCTAGAGGTGAGGTGTTCCTTTATCCAAGCACTTATCAAAGCGGGATGAACCTCACCGTCAACCACGGAAATGTCTCAGTTGTCACAGGGTGAAATGTTGTCACTTCTGACCATGGTCGGGACCTTGGACTTCTGCCGAGTATTCAGCAGGCGATGTCGTCTAAAAGAAGGAAGTATCACAGCTAATGTGGGCTGTCCAGCTACTCCAAATTCTGTGTTTTCACATGTATCTTGTATGTCTTTTCAGGGTCCTGAGAAGAACACATGATGATGGGGATAATGGAGGTTTCGGGGGGCATTTCTCACATAAGAGTAATTGATGATGTGTCCTGACATTCATTGTTACCATGATTTGTTTACCTCGTGTCAGGTCAGATAGATTTTCAAGGGGCCTTTACAGGTGTGAGAAACCATGTTGAATCTCCAGTTTGGTATGTAGGATAAAACTTCAGCTGAACAAATATTTGCCAAGCGATTGGAAGGTATCAGGATAAGTCCACAGACCTCCAAGATCACATTAGTGAATGGATTTTTATTCTTTGAGGGAACCAACCAGAAGTTGAAGGTTAGTCGGGCAATGGTGCGGCTCTGAGAGAAATGTCAGATACCAGGTAGTGTTGGGGTGTGAAATGGTTGCCCATAACAAGGCTATTTCCATTTTCCAATTTTACAAGTTTGACAGGGACACGGCTGGATTCCTGTATTTTACCCGTTGCGGTCTATGTGGCACAGAGAGCTTCCTGGTGATCATTGCCCAGTCGGTGTATGAACCTGATGAGTGAAGACATGTGCCTTAGGCACTGGACAGAGCCTTGAACCCTCAGATGTCTAGGTACGTGGGTGTGGTATCCTTAGCACCATGTTATTTTTCTGCAGCAAACCCATGTATTCCTTCTTAGTACTAAAGTGTCAGGTTCTGTGACATCCGCTCCTGAGAGAATGATGAATGTGAATAATGATGCCTTTTGGACTGCATATGGACTGTGTACTGGGCCTATAGGCAATTTGGAATCCATTTGAACCTACCAATCCTAGCAAGCTCGGGGGGTTGCCATCTTCCTCCTCTGACATGGCCTGTTAGAGTTTCCCATGATGTGTCCCATCGGTAATCAGATTGGAATGTTTGCAGGTACCTCTTCATGAGAAGAAGGTGTCATCAACATCTACAGGCCTCCAGGTAATGGTCATGAGTGTGCAACCAATGCCGTTGACCCAGGCAATGTAATGTCTCCAAATAACATGAGACGTCTATACCACCCGTGTTCCCCACTTTGTCTGTAAGGTCATGGTGAGCGCATCCCCGGGCAGCCAATCCACGGTAGGTATGCAGTCTTCCTGGTAGGTTTTGAGGTCAGAGATGAAATGGTCCTAAACCAGAGCACAGACGAGCCAATATTCATTTTCCTAAGGCATCGCTGACTGTGTACCTAACATTTCCAGCTTCCATCTCTTAGTTGCCCTTTGTCAGGTAATAACCTTGCGTTTTTACCTTTTCTCTTTCAGAAACCAGTCTTGTGTAATGCTGAGTACTGTGGGTGCGTTATATACGATGAACCCTCTGGTGTTCCCGAACTAGTTACTAACCACAGGATTTTTTCAGGGATATCCATGAGACATGAGGTCTGCTATGGAAGATTATGGCCTAACTTAATCAAGTTATCAAGGGTGAGTTGTAGCATTTCATACTAATGGCCATGTGAAGCATTTTTGGCAGGTATGGTCTTAAAAACAAGCTGTCATCCTGAACTGTGTTCTCACATGCTTTTCCACAGGTTCTTGTGAGGAGATCTGAGTCGTCTAAGTATGGTGGTTATGGGAAGCTGCCCCATACAGCTGGCAGGTGGTCCAGTGGGTCCGACCACTCTGCACCCCACCTGATGCTGTAGGTGAGGTTAAGTCTTAAGGATGCTGTTATCACTTGTGTGAAGTACTTTGTTTGTACGGGGAGGGAGACGGGATGGCTGGTACTGTGGTAATGGCTGTGCACAGTAACAGACATGCCGTCCCCCTCCCCATACAAAATCCCAGCACAGACCTTTTGATGCTCACATGTCTAGGTAAGTGATGCCGCGTGCTAACACTTGTCCCCGTGATTCCTTTGCAGGAATTCAGGTAAGAGATGACTGATTTCTTACCAATCACCATAAATAGGACTTTACAAATTTCTGTTTTTGAGAAGCTTTACATTCCATACTCTCCCAGTTCAAAGATCACACTGGATCTTACCTGGCTATCCCACCCGCAGTACTGATCATAGGCTTTTCACAGTTGGCCTTCCTGAGTGATGTATCGGTCACAGAGATGTCCACTCCGGGTGATTACACTGACCCAGGAAGAGTTGACGTGTATCTTAGTGGATGAGGTTGCCTACGGGTGTCCGGCCGGGGAAAGGTGTGCCCTTCGCAGACATTTCATGACGCTTAGATTCCTGTGCGGAAATCACGACGACTGTAATGTGGCCCCCAGAACGAAGGACGTGGCTGTGATGCAGGTAAGTGGTGATGTGTGCCTCAAGCACAGCATGATCCATCTGTCTCTAGATCACAGCGTGAGCGCTGATATTTCTGCCAAAAAAAAATATCCAGGTTACCGTCTCCTCTTTCCATGTACTCCGGTAGGAAAAGGGGGTCCTCTCCAATCTGGCGACATCCAGGTCGAACGTGTGATACTTTGGAGAACATCATTCTTTAACCTTGCTAGAGGTGAGGTGTTCCTTTATCCAAGCACTTCTTATCAAAGCGGGACGAACCTCACCGTCAACCACGGAAATGTCGCAGATGTCACAGGGTGAAATGTTGTCATTTCTGACCATAGTCCGGACCGTAGACTTCTGCAGAGTATTCAGGAGGCAATGATGATGTCTAAAAAAAGGAAGTGCCGCAGCTAATGTGGGCGGTCCCGCTACTCCAAATTCTGTGTTTTAGCATGTATGTTGTGTGTCTTTTCAGGGTCCTGTGAAGAGCACATGATGATGCGGTTCATGGAAGTTAACGGGGGGCATTTCTCACACAAGAATAAATGATGATGTGTCCTCACATTCAATGTTTCCATGACTTCTTTACCGCGAATCAGGTAAGATATTCAAGGGGCCTTTACGGGTGTGATCAACCATGTTGAATGTCCAGTTTGTATGTAGGATATAACTTCAGCTGAACAAATGATTGCCGAGAGATTGGACGGTATCAGGATAAGTCCACAGACCTCCCACGTCACATTAGTGAATGGATTTTTATTTTTTGAGGGAACCAGCCAGAAGTTGAAGGTGAGTCCGGCAACGGTGCGGCTCTGAGCAGACTGTCAGATACCACGTAGAGTTGGGGTGTGAAATGGTTGCCCATAACAAGGCTATTTCCATTTTCCAATTTTAGAATTTTCACAGGGACACGTCTGGGATCCTGTATTTTACACGTTGCGGTCTATGTGGCACAGAGAGCTTCCTGGTGATCATTGCCCAGCCGGTGCATGAACCCCATGAGTGAAGACATGTGCCTTAGGCATTGGACAGAGCCTTGAACCCTCAGATGTCTAGGTACGTGGGTGTGGTATCCTTAGCACCATGTTATTTTTCTGCAGCAAACCCATGTATTCCTTCTTAGTACTAAAGTGTCAGGTTCTGTGACATCCGCTCCTGAGAGAATGATGAATGTGAATAATGATGCCTTTTGGACTGCATATGGACTGTGTTGTGGGCCTATAGGCAGTTTGGAATCCATTTGAACCTAGCAATCCTAGCAAGCTGGGGGTGTTGCCATCTTCCTCCTCTGACGTGGCCTGGTAGAGTCTCCCACGATGTGTCCCATCGTTAATCAGAGTGGAATGTTGCCATGTATCTCTTCATGAGAAGAAGGTGTCATCAACATCTACTGGCGTCCAGGTAATGGGCATGAGACTCCAACCAAAGCCGTTGACCCAGGCATTGTGACATGTCCAGGTAGCGTGATACGTGTACTCCACCCGTGTTCCCGACTGTGTCTGTCCATGGTGAGCCCATTCCCGGGAAGCCAATCCACGGTAGGTATGCAGTCTTAAGGTAGGTATTGATGTCAGGCATGAAGTGGTCCTAAACCAGAGCACAGATCAGCCAATCTTCGTGTTCCTAAGGCATCGCTGACTGTGTACCTAACAATTCTGGCTTCCATCTCTTAGTTGCCCTTTGTCAGGTAATAACCTTGCGTTTTTACCTTTTCTCTTTCAGAAACAAGTCTTGTGTAATGCTGAGTACTGTGGGTGCGTTATATCCAATGAGCGCTGTGGTGTTCCCTAACTAGTTAGTAACCACAGGATTTTTTGTGGGGGATCCATGAGACATGATTGTGTCTGCTAAGGAAGATTATGATCTGATTTAATCAATTTATCAAGGGTGAGTTGTAGCATTTCATAAGAATGGCCATGAAATCATTGTTGGCAGGTAGGGTCTTCAAACCAAGTTGTCATCCTGAACTGTGTTCTCACATGCTTTTCCACAGGTTCTTGTGAGGAGATCTGGGTTATCTAAGTATGATGGTTATGGGAAGCTGCCCCTAAAGCTGGCAGGTGGTCCAGTGGGTCCGACCTCTGAATATCTTCTGATACTCTTGGTGAGGTTCAGTGGAGAGGATGCTTTTAACACTCGTGTTAATTATTTTTTTGTAGGGGGTGTGTGACGGAATGGATGGTGCTGTGGTAATGGCTGAGCACAACTACAGACATGCAGTCCCCCTCCCCATACAACAGTCCAGCACAGACCTAGTGTTGGTCAGATGTCTAGGTAAATGATGTGGTGGTCTAATATTTGTTGTTGCCATGAATTTCTTGCAGGAATTCATGTAAAATGACAGATTTCTTACCAATCATCTTAAGTAGAACTTTACAAATTTCTGTCTTTGAGAAGCTTCATATTCCTAACTATGCCAGTTCGAGTATAGGAAGCACACTGGACCTTATCCTGGGTCGCCCAACCGTAGTATTGCTCATAGGATTTTCACAGGTCGCGTTCCTGAGTGACATATTGGTCACAGTGGTGTCCAATCTGGAGGATTACAAGTATCCAGGAAGATTGATGTGTCTCACAGTGGATGAGGTTGCTTACAGGTGTCCTGCTCGGGAATATTTTTTCCTTAAAACATTTCATGACAGGTTCCTGTGTATAAATCACAATGACTGTAATCTTACCCCGGAGCAAGTGACTTGGCTGTCATGCAGGTAAGTGCTGATGTGGTCCTCCACCACAGTATGAGTCATCTGATGTGTAGATCCCAAGGTGAGTGCTGATGTTTTTGTCAAGAAAATTAGGTGACTATCTCTTCTTTGCAAGAATTCAGGTGGGAAATGAGAGTCCTATCCAATCTATCAACCTATAGGTTGTTCATGTGATATTTTAGAGAACATCATTCTTTAACCCTGCGATTGATTTTAGTCTTACTGTTTCTAGGTCTTCATCATAGTATATTGTACCGAAGCATTAAACATGGCAATGTCTCAGGTGTCACGGGGTGAAATGTTGTCATATCTGACCATGTCCCAGACCTTGGAGTTCTGCACAGTATTCAGGCAGAGATGATGTGGTCTTATGGAAGGAAGTGTCACAGCTTATCTGGGTGTTCTGCAACACAAAGTTCTGTGTTTTCCCATGTACCTTGTGTGTTTTTCAGGCCATCTGGAGGAAGGCATGAGATGAAGTTCATGGTGGTGAACAGGGGACATTTTTCATAACAAATACATGGTAATGTGTCTTCACACCCATTGTTACCATGACTTTTTAACTCAGATTTAGATAAGAAATTCTAGGGACCATACACATACTAGCAACCCATATTGAATCTCCAGTTAAATCAGTTTGACCTGATTTAATAGAGTTAACCCTGTGTGGGATGAGGTGTTGCTCTCTCCAGGTCCTTATCATAGTAGGACAAAGGACAGCATTAACCATGAAAATTTTGCAGGTGTCACAGGGTGAAATGTTGTCATATCTGACCATGGTCCTGACCTTGGAGTTCTGCACAGTATTCAGACAGAGATGATAGTGTCTTACAAAAGGAAGTGAGCAGCTAATCTGATGTATTCCACTACAGAAAGTTCTTTGCTTTCACAGGTATTTTTTGTGTTTTTCAGGGTCTTCTGAAGAAGACATGACAATGAAATTCATGTCAATTAAAGGAGGACATTTCTGATATTTGAGTAAGTGGTTTTGTGTCCTCATACTTATTGTTACCATGACTTGTTTACCAAGAGTCAGATAAGGATTTATAGGGGTGGTATACATGCTAGCAACCATATTCAATGTTTAGTTTGTTATATTAGACAAAACTTAAGTTGAACTACTGATTGCTGAGTGATTGGAAAGTATCAATGTAACTACCACAGCTCTCCCATGTCACATTAATCACTGGTTTTTCTTTCTCTGAGAGGAACCGCCAACAGATGAAGGTGTCTCTGGCAATAGCACAGATCTGAGAGGACTGTGAGATGCCAGGTAGATCTGGGGTGTGCAGTGGTATCCCAAAACAAGGCTATTTTTAGTTTCTATTTTTTCTTTATGTGTGACTGTGGACATGTATGGCATCCTGTGTTTTCCAGGTTGCAGTCTAGATACCATGGTGAACTTGATCTTGTTCGTTGGCCTGACAGTGCTTGAGTCCCAGTAAGTGATCTCCTGTGTTTTATACATCCTATAAACCATCTGACTTTCAGTTATCTAGGTAAGTGTATATGGTTTCTGTAACACCATTTTCTTGTTTTGCACCTGACCCATGGTTTCTTTTCTAGTACCCAGATATGAGACTCTGTGACATTCACTCATGAAAGCATGATGCATGTGAATAATGTTGGTTTTGGACTGTATATTAAGGATAGTTTTGGCCTGTAGGAAGTTCAGAGTTCATTTGATGCATGGGCTATTGCTGTCTCTCTGCTCAGAGATTGTGTTTTATGCCCCCACAGTGAGAGATTGATAGGCAGACTTCCAGGTAATCTCCCCTATGGTCCGTGATCACAATACTGACTATGGAATTTTTGCAGACATCTCTGCAAAAGAAGAATGTGTCTCTCAGTTTTTTGTAGTCATGGATATCTTCAATTATCCAGTTAATGGTGATCAGTGTTTAAAACAATGCTGTTGACCCAGAGAATGTGCAGTTTCCAAGCAGTTTAAGACACTTACGGACTACATTTTCCTCAGTGTTTCCTTTGTCTCATATGAGGACAATACTGGTAAGCCTATCAATGATAGTTATCAAGATATCCAGCAGGTATTGAGATAATGTTGCTGTGTGCCTATGCATAGCACAAAACATCTATTCATCACATATTTTTGTATGTAATGCTGTGTGCTAACACTTCTCATGATTTTTTGTATGTATTCACATAAGAAATGACAGATTCCTCACCATTTCTGATAGACACACACACACACACACACGTATATGTTACATTTAAACCTATATATACTAAGGGATTAAAAGTAAACAGGTTTTTATAATGATTATTCCCTACCAAAGTACTAATTATAGATTTTTTTCTGGTGTACAGTGCAGAAATGTTGATTTTCTCACTTTAGTGTAAGCTTTGGATTTCTTCATGTATCCTGATAGATTTACTGTCTCATAATGTCAAAGTAAACAAGTTTATTTACTGGTCTGGTGGTAGATAAAGTTTATTTCTTTAGATGTGTCTCCAGGTTCTTGTCATATAATCAAAGTTTACCTAACATTGTCATTAATGGAACATATGGCTTAAACCACAGTACCAGGCAATTCATTCCCAGAATGCTAGCGAATTTACCATTATTTCTTTGCAGATCCCTAACCAATTCTAGAAGTTACTAATTTTCATTTTTTATATTTTACTTAACATTTCTTTTTGACTATGCAAGCTTTGAGTAATTTCATACGTTCACATAATTATGATACTCAAATCATCATCTAAGTTTTCAGATGTTCCACTAAGAAAGTCTTATGTGACTATGGTCCTGACATGGTATACTGTTAGTGCTCAGATAGAGTTGATGTTCTCATAATGATTGAAAGTGATGAATTTTTTTTGTGGGTGTCTTAATAGAACAGGTTGTGTCCTTTTACATATGTGTCATAATGGGTTTTTAGGCTCATGACAAGATTGTGGTGACCCTATCAATGGCTGTTAACAGAGGACCCTTCTAGGATCTAGGTTAGTGATGATATGCACCTTCACCATATCATAGACCAGGCACTCTTTATATTCTTAGGTAAGTGATGCTTGTCCTTGTTCTACCATGAGATTTTTTCTTTAGGTTTTAAGTAAGAAATAATAGTGTTTTACCCGTTCTAAAAATCATGTTATCCTACTGGTTTATATATTGGAAAATATTTGTGTTTAACTACGTTGTTGTTGAATGATTGTCAGATATCCATATAATCATCATAGATAATTATCATAAACTGAGAGTCACAGAAGTAACCATTGGTTTTTTTCCCCCAGGTTAGCTTTCAAGAGATAATGGCTCCAAGATTCCAGGTAGATTTTTTTAATATATATTATTGATTTTTTACAGAGAGGAAGGGAGAGGGATAAAGAGTTAGAAACATTGATGAGAGAGAAATGTCTATCAGCTGCTTCCTGCACTCCCCCTACTGGGGATGTGCCCACAACCAAGGTACATGCCTTTGACCGGAATTGAACCTGGGACCCTTCAGTCTATAGGCCAATCCACTATCCACTGAGCCAAACTGGTTTCGGCAAGATTCCAGGTAGATTTGATGAGACTTGCAGTGATGATAATAACAAGCTTATTCAGGGTCCAGGTAATAAAGGTGTTTATAGACACATTTGTTACAGTGTGTCCTTTAGGTTACTGTTAAGAGATGATGATAAGCCAAAGCCGGTTTGGCTCTGTGGATAGAGCGTCGGCCTGCGGACTGAAAGGTCCCAGGTTTGATTCCAGTCAAGGGCATGTACCGTGGCTACGGGCACATCCCCAGCAGCGGGTGTGCAAGAGGCAGCTGATTGATGTTTCTGACTTTCTATCTCTCTCTCTTCCTCTCTGAAAAATCAATAAAATATATTTTTAAAAGATGATGATAAACCTCATAATGATCAGTAAAGGTATTTTGCTTATATCCAGGATAAGTGATGTTGTAGGCCTTTTGGACACTACAGACCATCTGATGATATTCAGATATCTTGGTAAACACAGATGATAGTCCTAATTTTTGTATTGCCAATGTTTTTGCAGGTATCCAGATAAGAAATTATATTGTCCCAACCAATATTAATAGCCCTTATTAATTTAAAATTTTATGGTTCCCTTTAAGTTTGTAGTGATTATATGATTTTCAGGAATCCAGGTTGTGGAATTGTTGTTAAACACTGTTGTCTCTTTGGTGTTTGTAGGTTTCAGTTCAGTAATTGTTGAGAACCTAAGTATGATATTAAAGGCAAAGTTTTGCTTGCATACCGTATAAGATGATGGTGTTTACCAATTAGAGGTCATGAGAATTTGCATACATCCAAGTAGGCAATGATGGTGTTCTTAGACCAGCCTAGTGGCCATGTTTATTTGCAAGTATCTTTGTAAGTTGTGTTGACTAACCACTGCAGTGATCTGGGGAATTTTGCCAATATACTGTCATACATACTATGGAGGCACCTCTAACTTAGGCGATTTTCTTGGGAATTTGCAAGTATCCAGGTAAGAGTTGATGGTGGCCCTAATGAAGATGATAACCATGTGATTTTGCAGCTATCCCAGCATGATATAATGTATCCCTCCTTTGACATTGATCCTGTGCCTCTCAAGGTATACAGGTGAGAGGTGGTATTTGTCTGATTACATTAATGACCATGGGGCAGGACAGGTAAAGAGCTGCAGGTATGCGGGCAGAAGATCATTGGGTCTGTATCTACTGTGCTGATCTTTGAATTTTTCATGTGTCCATGTAAAGAGGTGATCAGTCTCTTAACTTGTTAAGTAGCTTTGGGATACTTTAGTTCTAGTAAGGAGTGAGATATTCTCAACCATGTTAGTTACCATGGGATTTTGCAGGTATCCACATAAAAGATGATGGTACTTCTACCTATGGTATTGACCACAGGATTTTGCAGGTATCCCCCAGTATGAAATTATATCCACAACTATATTATTTATCCTCAGAGTTTTTAGGTCATCTGGGAAGAGATAATATTATTGCTAACAACACTAATGGTCATAGCATTTTGCAGATACACAGTAAAGAGATGATGGTGTCTTTATCAACATTGGTGTTCATGGCAATGAAAGAAGATTGGGATGCTTTTTGGGTTAGCTATATATTTTCTTTTTTTAATATTTCATTAATTTTTTGCAGAGAGAAAGGCAGAGGGATAGAGAGTTAGAAACATCGATGAGAAACATCGATCATCTACCTCCTACACACCCCCTACTGGGGTGTGTGCCCGCAACCAAGGTACATGCCCTTGACTGGAATCAAACCTGGGACCCTTCCATCTGCAGGCCGATGCTCTATCCACTGAGCCAAATCGGTTAAGGCTAGCTATATATTTTCTTAAAAGAATTTTAACATTTAATAACTACTCAGTATTCACAATCACATTTTCTTATATCCATTTCTTGATTTGTTCAATTTATTTCATAATGACATTGGTACCAGTAATCTTATGCCCACATTTATGAAGTATTTTAATACCTAGGAGCCATCAATACAGGCATGCTTCATGTAAAATGTTATTCCTAAAGAAAAGTGGGCTATAGATTCTTAGTGAACAGGTTAGAGAAAACCAAAAAAAGAGAAATATTCATGTGCATATTATAGAGGAAACCTTTGTACTCTCACCCTCCTGATATGAATAGGCATTATGTAATATGTTAGAAATAGATGTGAAATTATATAGATTAAGGGAGACTTGAAAAGCTCTTATGCAATTACTCATTCAGTTCTTTAAATTTTATTTAGATTACACCGCTGAAACAGGAACTGAGAGCTGAATAAGAACTTGGTGACCAACTACTTCACCACCATCATGAATGAGAAAGCCCTGAATGCAGAGAGGTCAATTGGTGTCACAGTGTGTTTAGTTAGCACCTGCTCTTTCAACTGCCCTGTTTCCTTTGTTTGAAAGCCTAAGACAGATTAAAAATCAGCAAAGCACGTGGGCTGTTGCTTGTTTGAATCAGTATATCTCAGGAAACGTAATTCCAGTTGACCAGGCTCTCCATCATGCATTTTGGGTTTGTTGTTGTTGTTGTTCAAATATTGCATGTAAAATTATCCTTAAGAAAACCCTCGTTCTCAGTCCTAACCCTCCAACTGCCAATGTTTCCAATGAGGAAAGCAACCTAGTCTGAATTTCAGTTCAGCCAAGTAGGATCCCTGTGAACTTCTGTGTCCTTGGCCATGCCCACAGGAGGCACTCACTAAGTGTTTATTGAAGTGAATGAGTGCTTCTTGACAGTTTAAATTATTGTGGTTTAACTCATTTCAACCACCAGTTTTTCTTTTAGTGTATAAAGGTAAGAAAGCTAAAAACTCCATTTTTCAGACTTCTTACAACATGGATATGAATGCGATTTAGATTCCACCATCCGATGTTAGCAGTGTGTAACTTTTATTGGAACCGAGTCCTGGGTAGGAAGGCAGGGAGTGGATGTCCATTTTACTGGCATGGATTGCGGCAGGGGCATCATAGTTCTGGGAAAATGTGTTTGAGGAACTTGGAATTCATAAAATAGGCAAACCAAAGCTGGAGATATAGCTTGGGGTCAAATATACTATTTTTAAAAAGACCCTATTATTTTTTCCACGTTTTCATTTCAGTTTTTGAAAATTTAATAGATAATATTGTAACAAGGATAAGAGAGCTTGACAAAGAAAAAGCCAACTATTATTCCAGTACTGAAGAACATGAACACTTTCCATTTTCCCGTTTTTTATCAGTCATTAGGTGCCATAACATTGATATACTTTCATATTCTGATTTCTTTCTCTGAAAATTACATTGTAAATATATACGCACATATTTTAAAAACATATCTTATTGATTTTAATATATATTTTTATTGATTTCTGAGAGAGGAAAGGAGAGAGAGAGATAGATAACACCATTGATGAGAGAGAATCAAGTGGCTGCCACCTGCACACCTCCTACTGGGGACTGAGCCCACAACCCCAGAATGTGCCCTGACTGGAAATCAAACCATGACCTCCTGGTTCATGGATTAATGCTCAACCACTGAGCCACACCAGTCATAGCCATATTTTAATATATGAAAAAAGGCAAAAATTGCAAGGAAACATTAAACTTATAATTCTATGTATATAGAAATCCTTCACTCAACAATAAGTACCTATCAGTAATAGGTACAGTTCCATGCTCTAGGAATCAACAGTGAAGAAGGTAGACAAAGTCCATGCTCAGGGGAAGATAACATTCTCTAGTGGTTACAACTCCACTGATTCATACAGCCTGGTGTCCCTGTTATTTCCTCACGTCATTGTCCCAGGATAGTTACTAATAGTTCTCACTCTCAATGGTGTATCGGTTTGGATGATACATTACATGGTCACCCTGTATATAATAGGTAAATGTACAAGTGAAGATACACATTAATAGCAGAGTAACAAATGCTATAGAAATTTTATAAGGTAAGGTGATGTAATTGGAGAAAGGGACTTCCTTAGTTGAAGTGGTCAGAAAGTCCTCTCTGAGGAAAGCTCAGACTGAATGACAAGAAGGAGCCAAGCAGGTGAAGATGGAAGGCATAAGCATTCTAGGAACAGCAAATGGAAAATTGATGTATCCGAGGACAGGAAGGCAGGGGAGATAGAGTGCAGTCTGGGAGGGCAAGTGAGGCCAAAGAGTAGGCAAGGGCTAGACTTTACAAGGCCTTGTATGTCCTGGGGAGGAGCTCGGCTTTCATTTGAAATGCAGTGGACAATCTTTGAAGGAGAGCAAAGTAATCTAATTTGTGAGTCTTTGCCCAATTTATTCAAATCTATAGGACAGCAAATCAATACCTGTAAGGCATTCTCAGACTTAAAGTACAATGGCTCCTATAGCAAAGCCTCAAATACCATGATTTATGGCAAAAAATCATACTCATTTATTACCAACACTAGAATAAAGTGTAAATTGATATGACTTCAAATAACCCTAAGCTTAACTTAAATTCCTGAGTAACATATATACTTATCACTTCTCCCTCTAGCATATTAAAGAATAAAATAAGGTATTCAATTTTAGAATGGACTTGTAAAGAAATGCACATTTTTACAAGATTAATTATGCTGCCCTCTCATCATCAGTGCCATTAAGGATTATGCAATTGGAAAGTAGTGGGGACAGGTCTCTAGACACAAAGGAGTGGCCATTTGGGACAGACTTGGTCTCATGGCTAGAATTAGTTGGAGAGGAAAGGAGGAGCAAGGTGCCAGAAGACTGTTCCAGGTCCATGGTAATAGGTGTTCCAGCAGCTTCCAGGCTTCTTCTGAAGCATTTTAAGATGGCACGACTCTGAGACACTCTCCACCTATCGTGCTTGGTCTCCCAAGACCCAGCACCTGACCACATAGGTGTGTCCAACACAAGGGTGCCAGGCTGCAGAGGTTGGAATAGGGCCAAATTCTGGGTCCCACTCTGCTCACCAACCATGTCAGCTTTGGCTTGTCTTTTGGTTTTACGAATTCCAAGCTCCTCACATGGTACCCTTGCCATAGGCCATGTCACTAAAATGAATGTCCACTCCCCGCCTTCTACCACCAGGACTCCGGAAAGAGCCATGCCCAGAGGAGATGTCACGAAGGCTTCATCTGTGCCTTGTAGCCCTATGTTTGGGGCATTCCTGTGGTTATGGCTTCAGACCAGTCAGACCCCTTCCTGTTGACTCTCTTAGCAGATGCACCCTTCCCAGCTAATTCTCTCCCCTGGTTCTCACTGTGGCTTTGAGACTGTTATCTCTTGTTTCCACAACATCTGGGGCATAAAACAAATAGAAGCATTTTCATTATTGCCTGCAGAAATAATTAGTTGCTTGAGGCTGCTCTGGATAGCAGACCTATATACAGCACGCCAGCCATCTAATCTATCATTATCTCAAGTGCCGCCTTCCCTGGCGCCAGCAATCCTGTTAGGACCTTCATCATCTCCTCTGTCACCCTTAGGTTCTTCTAGCCTTTTCTATTTCCCTCAGGACTAGTTAAGACAGATGCTAATGTGTTGGTGAGGTTTTGAAAACAACACTTTTCATAGCAGTGGTTTGAGCTAATGGTGTTTTTCATCTCAAAAATGTTTTACAAACATTAATTAAGCTGTTAACTCCCTGGTGGGCTTAGGCCAGGAGAATGATCACTCACGGAGCAGGTTTCCGTTTTTTACCTCAAGCCATAGAAAGTCAAGGAAACGGGGCCTAGGAGCTCGTCCTAATAGCTCTTTTCTTGGAGGGTTTAACTTGCCTTTAGAAGGTTCGAGATGCTCAGAAAATGAAGGCTTTTGTGATGTTTCATAAAATGAAACCCTTTGGAATGTTTATTAAGTGAAGTCTATCCAGTAAAAGCCACCTGTCAAAAAGCATTCTTTGTTCATTGTTATGGAAGAATATACATCCATTGAGTTTGTGCAATAGGAAAACAGAATAAACTTAGAGCCTAAATTCAATAAGACAATACTTAGTTTTCAGTAGGATGAGGGAAAAAATAATAAAACAAAATCCTAGCAGGTGTGAGTAGGAAGAAGGAAGGATATGAGAGAATAGGAGAGCCCTAAAAGCATTCTTGCCATTTCCTCATTCTGATGCATAAATCCAAACAGAAAAGCTTTAGAAGAAACACCTGGAAAAACAGTATCTCCATATTCAAAGTGCAGGAAAGGGCAGCCTAAGGCTAATGATGGTAATACTCATTCATGGTCATTTTCATGTAAATCAATGATTCTCAATCAGGTGACATTTTGCCCCCCAGGAGACATTTGACAATATCTGGAAATGAGATATTTTGGGTTGTCACAAGTGCAGGGAGGGCACAGGTGGAGTGATACTGGCATCTAGTTTATGGAAGTCAGGGATGCTACCATAAATACCCTATTATAATGATGCAGCCACAAATATCCTTGGCACCAAGGTAGAGGAACCCTGTTCTAAATCATTATCTTATTGTAAGGTTCTACGCTGCCATGATAGAAACTGCAGGCAGGGAGTCCGAATGAGTGAGCGAATTAATCAGGCTTTATTGGGGATCTCCGGGCCGGTTCACAGGCTCCGGGAGAATGGAGCCGGGGAAGCTGCGCCCTGTGACTGGGGCCAGGGGAAGGGGAAAAGAGAAGAGGGCACCCAGCCGGATCTCCTCCCGGACTGCCTGGGAGAACAGTCTGGGAGAAAAGGTGCCACGTGGTGCACTGGGACATCTTTTAAGAGCAGGAACAGGCAGGGGTTGGGCCCAGGGCAGAATGGGAAGGGGTGGGACACAGGGCACTCTGGTATGTGATTGATTGGTGGCTCAGTGTCTGTGTCAATTACATCATAACTCCGCCCACCAGTTGGGGCAGGTACCTATCACTTATCAGAGAGGCGTCTCCAAATCCAGGTGGAGTTAGTGATATAATGATATACCATCTATGGGGTTGACCCCAACCCCATGCACCCCCAACTCCAAGCTGTCTTAACCTACTGGTCTTTCCTTTGGCTTGCTCTAGGACATCTTCAGTAGGCCTGGGAACCCTGTCTGCGCACACAGTCTAAACTCACATGTGTTCCTAGCTGCTACACTTTGATTTTCTCAGAAGGTATTGGCCATACTTTTATTTTGGAATGATCCAGGCTCCTTTGAATTAGGAAGACATGTACACTTCTACTCAAATAGATGGACCAGTTCATTTCACTTGAGTGGGAACAAAGTCAAGTGCCAGATTGAGGAAAGATCCCTCTGCTGAAACCTGCAGCACCTCAAGTTAACTGGTCCTTGCTGAGAATGTTGAGAAGGGAGAGGCTCTGTATTCTTCTGCTCCCTTGTCACAGAATCGTCCTTTGACTCACTTCTGGCATTCTGCTTAAATAGTCCTGTGTTGGAGTCTAGAGACAATGCAGAAAGAGGGCGCAGGGGCAAAGATAAAAGAGATATAACAGTCTCTTTTAGTTGTTAATTCTCACCCTAGGATATTTTTTCATTGATTTTTAGAGAGAGTGGAAGGGAGAGGGAGAGACACAGAGAAACATTGATGTGTGAGAGAGACATCGATTGGTTGCTTCCCCTACAGCCCTGAGACAAAGGCCAGGGAGGAGCCTGCAACCAAGGTACATGCCTTTGACTGGAATCGAATCCAAGACCCTTCCGTCCTCAGGCCAATGCCCTATCCACTGAGCCAAACTGCGGGGCAGAACCTCTCTTATCTACAAATGTTGCTATGAAGCAACAATATTGAGACATGGTAATTTCAGCCAAAATTACATTCAAGTTAAAAAAGACCTGGAAACCATCCCTGTTTATTTTTCATTACAGTCAAAACTTGTATACTATCTAAAATACAAAGACTACTAGAAAAGAATTTCAGTCTTTTGAGTTCAGTTAAGAGAGAGATAGATAAAAAAAACAGCTGTCTGACACAGAAAGTAGAAGAGAGGTCGCACTGGGAGAGGGGGGAATGGGAAGATACTGCTTCATGGTCAGAGAGTCTGTTTGGAGTGATTTAAAAGTTTTGGAAACTAGATAATGGCTGTGGCTGCAGAGTCAGTCTGGGGATGTTTGGGCCTGATTGATGGGAAGTCTTCCATTCATCTCCAGTTAGAGGAGTCTTAGGTCCCTGGCAATGGGCCTGAATGAGTTTCCCTGCTGGGCTTCATTGTGGGCAGCCTAAGGGAAGCATGGCTTCTGTGCAAGCCCAGTGGGGGATGGACCCAGAGGGCAGCTGTATTGTGAAACGCTCATCTTCCAGGCAGCGGGTTCTCTAGAAGGAGCTCTAGCTGGTGCACCGCTGTGCTCACAACATACCTATCACATTTAAAGCTCGTAACCCCTCCTCCAAGCCTTTTATTATCTCCAATTAACAAAAGGGGAAACTTGGCCTAAATAAATTGCCTCAAAGCACATGGCTCTTCAATAGTCAAGCCAGCTTCCAAAGCCAGGTTTGAAAGACCCCAAACCAGTGTTTTGATTCCTGGAATATGGCACATCAAATTACTGTTCAGTAAATATTTAGTTTCCCACCCCACCACACTACCTGGAAGGAATTATTCTCTGCCTGTTGACATGAACTTAGTGTGTGTCTTGCCCGTGGAATACTATATAATAAAAGCCTAATATGCTAAGTGTCATCCATTCAACCAATCAAAGTGTAATATGATGATGTGCTAGGGCCACTCAACCACTCACTATGAAGTGTACTGATTACCAGG
Source organism: Antrozous pallidus (assembly GCA_027563665.1). Taxonomy (NCBI): domain Eukaryota; kingdom Metazoa; phylum Chordata; class Mammalia; order Chiroptera; family Vespertilionidae; genus Antrozous; species Antrozous pallidus. Next base: position 138,887,458 of record CM050509.1, on the reverse strand, counting down.
AGGCAGATGCTCCAGTAGGTTAGCTGCTGGGGTCTGGTCAGTTGGGACTGAGCAAGATGGGCTGAACATACCCTGGAGTTCTCCTGCAGTCCTGCCCTAACTGGCCAACCTCTCCCAACCCTCTCCAACCCTGACTGCGCACCAGCGGGGTTCTTCTGCCTGGCCTGTGCCCTCGCGCAATCCGGGACCCCTTGGGGGATGTTGGAGAGCCAGTTTTGGCCTGATCTTGCTCAACATAGGAATTGCCCCCTGATGGTCAGTGCGCTTCCATAGGGGGAGCACCGCTCAGCCAGCAGTCAGGCTCACAGCTGGTGAGCACAGTGGTGGTGGCAGGAGCCTCTCCCACCTCCACAACAGCACTAAGGATGTCCGACTGACAGCTTAGGCCCACTCCTCATCAGTCAGACACCCCCTGAGGCTCCTGGACTGTGAGAGGGTGAAGACCAGACTACAGGATCCCATCCTGTCAAGTGTACACATTTCGTGCACTGGTCCTCTAGGTATAAAGGACTATGGGGCAGCTCTGAGCCCCGGCATTGAGAGGCATCATGTTACTGTACTCATCTCTTCCCAGAGAAGGCTATGGCAAGAGAAGATTATAGGACAGCTCAGTCAACCCCTGAAGCAGAGCACCATATCCCACACCCAGCCAACCTACAAACCCAAGAAAATGAAATAAAGGCTTATATTTATAACCCATTGATGTTCGTGGTGATTTGTTATGCAGCATTACTGGCAAGAGCCAGTTACCAATACATACCATGTTGCCTTTACAGAAGGAGTAATTGAGCCTGCCTGGGGGAGATGGCAAAGGCTTCATCCAGGAAGTAATATTTAAGCAGATTATCCTTTAAAATAATAAAATAATTCTTAATTACATTTTTGAAAAGCTTTATTTCTTCATTGTCAAAAATTTGGAAAATGCAGAAAGTATGAAAGGAAAAGTCAAAGAGATTATATCTGTTATTTTAATTTATTATTTTACCTAAGTATAGATGGTATACAATCATATTGGTTATATTAGTTTTAGGTGTACAATATAGTGACTTGACACTTTCATATCTTACAATGTGATCACCTCTTTAATTCTAGTAATCATCTGTCACCGTAGAAACTTATTACAATATTATTGACTATATTCTACTTCTTTTTACCTTTCTCCCTACCCTTTTCCTTCTGGTTACCATCCCTTTGGTCTCTCTTTCTATGAATCTGCTTTTGTTTTGTTTTGTTTGCTTTATTTTGTTTTTAAGGTCCACATATAAGTAAAGCCATATAGTATTTCTTTCTCTATTTGACTTACTTCACTTAACATAATGCCATCTATGTTTACAAATGACAAGATTTCTTTTTCTTTTATTGCTGTACAAAATTCCATTGTATATGTGAACCACATCTTCTCTATTCATCTATCAGTGAATACCGAGGCTGCCTCCATACCTTGGCTGCTGTAAGTAATGCTACAGTGAACATAGGGGTGCATATATCTTTGTGAATTAGTGTTCTCATTTTCTTTGGATAACTACCCAGAAATGTAATTGCTGGGTCGTTTGGTATATCTATTTTTAGTTTTGTGAGGAATATCCCTACTGTTTTACACAGAGTTGTACCAGTTTGCAGTCCCACCAAGAGTATATAGGGTTCCCTTTTCTCCACATCCTCGCCAACACATGTTATTTGTTGACTTTTTTTTACTAGTATAATAGCCATTCTGACAGGTGTGAGATTATATTTCGTCATTTTAATTTGCATCTTCCTGATGAGTAATGATGTTGAGCATCTTTTCATGTCCGGTGGCCATCTACATGTCTTCTTTGGAAGAAAGCCTTTATATTAGAATCCTTCTCTCTACATACTATGCCTGTATATATTGAGCTTTGTCTTTTTTGCCTTCATCATCAAAATGTGTTCTTACATGTGATCACTTATTCTTTGAAAACATAGTTTGGTTCAGGCCAGCAAAGGAGATTCTGTAAGTGATCTGTGTTAAAGCTAGAGAAAAGCAACCACCACTCTGACACTGCTTTGTGCTTCTGCCTTTCTCTTATTTGCATCTCCCCAGTGGGTTTGAGGGAAAGCCTGCTCTTCAAGGGAACATGCAACAAAACATGGTTGCATAAAGTCCCAATGTCTATCAAGAGGTAATTTATAAACAAGTAGTGGTATATCCATATAATGGGATACTACTCAGCAATAAAAAAGAACTAACTACTGATATGTAGTACAACATGAACCTCAAAAACATGCTAAGTGAGACCGGTTTGGCTCAGTGGATAGAGCGTCAGACTGTGGACTGAAGGGTCCTGAGTTTGATTCCGGTAAGGGCATGTACTTTGGCTGCGGGCACATCCCCAGTAGGGGGCGTGCAAGAGGCAACTGATCGATGTCTCTCTCTCATGGATGTTTCTGACTTTCTATCCCTCTCCCTTCTGCTCTGTAAAAATTCATTAAAATATATTTTAAAAAACATGCTAAGTGAGACTTACTAACCAAAGGCTATACGAGGGGTGGGAGGCAAATGTATGTTTATAGTTGTGAGTACATGAAACAGTTTATTCTTATTTATTATTGTTTGTTTTTATTAACCTACTTTTACCCACCCCTGTATATTATGATTGCATTTTTATAAAATTCTAGATAATTGAAAGAAATCTATGGTGAAGGAAGCAAATTAGCAGTCATGAGGGAAGAGGAGGCAGGAAGGGGGGAAAGGAATTATAAGGGGCATGAGAAACCTTTTGGAGGTTATGGATATGCTCATTATTTCTCTTGTGTTCGTGAATGTATACATATGTCAAAGTTTTAAATACTTGTGTTTATTGTATGTCAGTTATACCTCAGTAAAGCTATTTAAAAAGTCATGGGAGTGGGGGGGCGGGGACTGACAAAGTGGAGGATAAGCATCTGGGCAGAAGGAAAAACATGCAAAGACCAGAGGCATTTTATTTAATAAGCATGTGGGACATAGCATGTAGTACTAGGCCATGTTCCACGAATTTTACAAATATTAGCTCATTTAGCCTCACAGCATCCCTATGAGGTAAGTGCTATTAAGGTCACCCTCCATGTTGCGGATAAAGATTAAGACACAAAGATATTAAGTAACTTGCCCAAAGTAACGTGTAATTGTCATAGCTGGGCTTTGAACCCACAATACGGTGATACGCTGCGCCCACATATCTGAGAACACACTTGATAGTCTTTATAGGTATATTTGACAAGCCACGTGACTACAGCCAAAATTTGAAGGGAGAAGAGAAAAAGGGAAGACTTTGGAAATGTAGGCTGGGGTAAGTTCATTTAAGTATGAAAGGTCTAGTCATATAGCGTGAAGATACATTAGAAGCCTTTTGAATGGTATCTTTATTTTGCAGTACTAATTTTCATTCATTATCAAATACTAATGATATCCTCAATGGAACTCATCTGAAAGCAGCGTTGTCATCACTCTTTCAAAGGACTTGGTCCCAAATGCACACATTGATCAGATAGTCTCTTATGCTCGCCAAGTAGCTTAAGCGTCAGGTGACATTTCTCACAAAAAGAGTCGTGTTCCCTTGCAGAGCGGGCATGAGCATTCGCTTTCCCTCACACCCACTTGGGAGCTGCAAACAGGAGAAAGGCAGAAGCACAAAGCAGTGTGGGGGCCGCGGGGGCCTCTCTGGCTTTTACACAGGTCACTTACAGAGTCTCCGTGGCTGGAATTGAACTGTTAAAGGCTGCTCACCAAAAAAGCAGGCTGCCAGGGTTCTGGAAGTTCACACCAACTCCAGAAAGCACCTTCAGCAGCACATGGGTTAGCGACAAGAGTCTTAATGTCATATGTCCTCATGAATCCAGGAGCTCAGAGCTTCTCTATTTTTTAAAATATATCTTTATTGATTTGAAAGGAAGGGAGAGGAGACAGAAACATCAGTGATGAGAGAGAATCATGGATCAGCTGCCTCCTGCACACCCCCGGCTGGGGATCAAGCCGGCAACCTGGGCATGTGCCCCTGACTGGAAATCAAGCTGTGACTTCCGGGTCCGTAGGTCGATGCTCAACCTCTGAGCCACGCGGGCCCCCCAATGTGCTGCTCATCTTGAGCAGCCTTGTGTCACTTCGTCTGGGATCCCAGCCTTCAAATAGAAGATGCCTCCTAAGCCCTCTTCTCTCCTTTGCATTTCCTGACCAAACTGTCTCCAGAATGCTGAAGAGGTGAATGTGCCAGGAGTGTCGCTGTCTTCAGGAGCCTGGAAATCGGACTACGCTCCCCGTGTTCCTCTGCTCTGGCTGCCGTAACAAAATACTGTAGACGGGCCTGAACAATAGAAACCCGTTTTCTCTCAGTGTTGGAAGTCCTAGGACAGCGTGCCACATGGTCCAGTTCTGGTGAGAAGGCTCTTACCGGCTGGTGAACAAGATGCCGCCTCCTCTCTGACCTCCCCTGGCCTTTCTTCGGCGTGTGCATTTGAACAGAGCTCTTCCTCTTATAAGGCCACCAGTCCTATTGGATTAGGACTGCACCCTTATGACCACATTGAACTTTCCCTCCTAAAAGCTCCATCTCTAAATATAGTCACATTGGGGACTAGGGCTTCAGCATGCACATTTGTGGGGCCACAGTTCAGTCCATAGCACTCCCTCATTCAGATTCTGTGCTGCACCCCGAAGGCCTGGGCTCACGTAGTGCAAAGAGATGAGTCGGGACTCTGATAAAGACAAATCATCTCGAAATGTTCCACTCCGTGACTTCTAGGCTGAGCCAGCATGTGGCTTTCTATATGCGTCTCCCCCTGTCATGATAACCAGCCATGATTCAGGTAGAGCTCCCATGACCTGGAGTGAGGACAGTGCAGAAGAGGTATTGCCAACCCAGCTATTTCCAGTGAGGAGAAAGAATCCATTGCTGTTGTAAGTTGTAAGCTACTAAGATTTGGAGGCATTTGTTGGTGAAGCATAACTTACCCCATCCTGACCACTGCAATTTACAAAACATTTATGGTCACATATGTATTGATACGGTATTTCTTCTGGAAACACTTATTTACATACCATTTTTAAAAATATATTTTATTGGTTTTTCAAAGAGAGGAAGGGAGAGGGATAGAGAATCAGAAACATCGATGAGAGAGAAACATCGATCAGCTGCCTTTTGCACGCCCCTACTGGGGATGTGCCCACAACCAAGGTACATGCCCTTGACCAGAATCAAACTCATGACCCTTCAGTCTATAGGCTGACGCTCTATCCACTGAGCCAAACCGGTTTTGGCTTACATACCATTTTTGAAGAGTCTAATATTAGACTCAGCAGAAAATTCAGTAGTCTTAAATTTAGGAGATCTGTTTGTTATTTATTTGCCCTTGATAATGTTGCTGGTCTCCCCTGAGCTCTACTTTTTTTTAAGTGCCTACACAGCTCATTTCACTCAATTGATGAGACAGTCATATATATAGAAGTATTTTTAAAACTATAAAGTACTAAAAGGTAAGACCTCTAAATCAATGGGCTGTCCTAGGCTGGATTCCAGACTCCCACCTTGTCAATGAGTAACAGAATGGAGTGACCTCCAGGTGGGGAAGCTGGAAGTCAGATGCTCTTGACCTATGTCTATGGTTCCTTTGCATTGTGTTTTATGAATTTTATATGAGAGACTTTTAAATATTAAAATTTATTTTTCTCCTATCAGGATGCTTTGGCTCCAAGTAAAACGGGTATCTTTCATCTGACAAAACACCGTGTTCCCAGGTCAGGCAGTTGATAGGCAATCGAGAGCATAATAATGTTAAAGACTCAGCCTCTCTTTGACTCTTTCCACTACCCTCAACACCAGCTTCATCCTAAAGCTGAGGCTTCCTCATGGTCGATAAATAGCATCATCTTTGGTCACATCAAGCAAGAGAGAGAGAGGCGAGGTATAAACACTTGATTCCCAATGAAAAGGCTAAAAAGGGCTAATTCCAATTTAACTCTGATCTTTGGAGGCTAGTGATCTGAATCCATGCCAGCAAGCTCAGTGTACATTCCAGATAACCTATAATTAAGTCACTATCTCCTTCCCAGATACTGGTCTTACAGAACCTGGTCCTGTGAACAGTGCACTGCCCCGGAGGGAGTGTTATTAACGCTGATGCCAGGCCAGACTATCAGACATGGCCTGGAGATCCCCAACACCTAGGGGCCTTCTTGCAAGGCTTGCAGAAAGGACCGGAAGCATAATCCATATTTGCGGGACAAAGACTAGAGGGGGATATAAAGGAAAGCCCATGCATGTTCCTTCACTCAGATTTGGAAGGTTGTTCCCTGAGTCCGCCAGTGTATTAAACAGTGTCCCTCCTCTTTGAAGCATCCATGGTTTTCTTTGGTCTTCTGCAACATCACAAGCATTGTAGATCCTTCCATGTACTGAGAACATGTGCCAGGAGCTTGTGGGACTAATGGTGAAGGAGTCAGCTCCAAGCTCAGGTGGGGATAGCGGTGCAAAATCAAGGTTTCTTTAGGAGGAAAGGAGAAACAGGAAATGGACACTTCGCAAGGCAGCTCAAGAGGAGAAAATCCAGCACCTAATGCATTTCCCCAGACCTGTGAACTCTTCAAATGTTCAGATTTGCAAACCTGATAATTGGGCACAAGTAAAATCTAACACTCAGCTCTACCATCTGTTGCTGACATAACAATTTTACATAATATGAAAATGCCAGATGGAAGCCACACATTAACTGTGTCCAAGATGTTTTATGCTCACAGCATACACGGAATAAAATAGCTTTGTTCCATACACTGTTGCACTCGTTCTCCAGTTACAATTCTGGCCACTGCTAAAGAAGGACAAACCCAGGGCTTCTTATCACTTACGTTCCCTTTGTGGTTGGAAAGCTGCCTGTATTGGTGGTCCGGGAATCTCTATCCAGGACAGACATAGCAGCTATAATTTGTTTAGAGCCCATGGGGGCTGGGGAGAGGAAGACATACATATTGAAACTGTGTTTGCAAGGCCAATTCACACTTTTGAGCTTAGAATCTATGTTATGGCAGATAAGAATAAAAGTTTTCCAAAGATGTTTTTATTTGTACTGTATGTAAGACTGAGAAATATCAATTGCTCATATCATTGAAGGGGAAATAAAGGAGTAGCTGTTGGCTTTGAAGCAAAGATCTTGGAAAATGTTCTGTGGGGAATATTTCTACCAAAAACTTCACCAGCTGAAAGAACTTTATAAAGTACAGGCAACAATTTTCCCACTTTTATTATAAAATACTTCAAATATGTATTAAGAGAGAGCAATATAAGAGACACCTACATGCTCAAAACTCGGATATAAACATTCTGAGATTTTTCATTTCCTTTTTAAGATATATATTTCAGAGAGGAAGGAAGAGGAAAAGGGAGATAGAAACATTAATGATGAGAGAGAATCATTGATTGGCTGCTTCCTGCACACCCCCAACTGGGGACCCAGCCCACAACCTGGGCATGTACCCTGACCAGGAATCAATCTGTGACCTCCTGGTTCAGAGGTCAATGCTCAACCACTGAGCCACTCTGGCTGGGCTCCATTTCCTTCTCATGTATCCCTTTCATCTTGCTCTAGAGATCGCCCCTATCTGGGGTCAGTCTTCTGCGTATTGCATACTATCACCGTATGCGAGTGTATCCATAATAAGACTGTAGTTTTGAAAAATGGAATCATAGGAGGTGTCATTCAGCAGCTTACCTTTTTGTTTTGAGTTTTTACCCTTGTTTGCTCTACGTCCCTCTGTTGAACTGCTCTCTAATATCCCATTTGCTGAATGTAGTAGTACAATCTACTTAACTGCTCGTCTGCTGATGAACATTTAAGCTGTTTCCATTTTTCACCGTCACAGCAATGCTGCGGAGAACAATCTGGTGTTATTCCTTGTGTGCATGTCAGAGAACTCCTCTAGGTCACAGATCCACAAAGTAGAATGAGAAATTCCATTGCATCATGACTTACCATGTAACATCTATAGCCATAACACATGAAAGTTCCTTTTTCTTCCTTTTGCTAATCTGTTGGCTATGAGATGGCATTTTCCTGACAAAGAGAGAAATACAGCAACTTTTCATTTATCTGACATTCAGGTTTCCTCTTCTGTGAAGTTGCTTCTTGATATATTCTGCCCATTTGCAGGTATTTGTTGTTTCCTTGCTGAATTGTGAAATTTTTACATATTTTTAGATACTAACAGTTGTTGATTGTAAATATCTTCTTCCTGTCTATGACTTGTCTTTTAAATGTTGTTAGAGTTTTGTTGTTGCATTTATTAGGTTTATCATTCCAGTGTGGTTACATTTGTCTACCTTTTCCTTAATGAAGAGGTGTGTTTTCTTGTGCTTGCCTATGGAATTCTCCAAAGATGAAAGAGTAAAGGATTTTCCTTTATTTTCCTCCAGAAATTGTCGTGGTTTCTTTCGACACTGAGGTATTTAGTCTTCTGGAATGTATTTTTGTGAGGTTTAAGATAGTGACTTCATTTTCCTTTCAAACAGATAACTAATTTTCCCAGACCCGTGCTTGTCTCGTTCAGACTTTCTGCACTGATTTGTACGCAATTCTCTTTCCCGCATCAGATCTTTCCATATGCCTGTATCTGCTTTGTCCAACTCCAATAGTGCGCTGTCCATATTCCTGTATCTTGTGAACAAGCCCTGATATCTGGGAGAGCAAGCTCTCTGGCTGCAGCTTAGCTATCATGCTGGTTGATTTTAAGAGTCAACTTGCCTGGGCCATGGGGTGCTGGGATTAAACATTTCCTGGTGTGTGAGAGAGTGTTTCTGGATGGTATTAGCATTTGAATGGACGGATTTAGTGCAGTAAATTGCCCTCCCCATTGTGCTTGGGCATCACCAAATGCAGTTGGGGGACTAAATAGAACAAAAAACAGAGGCAGGAAGGGTTTGTTCTGTCTTCTGCCCTGGGACTTGGGTTTCACCATCAGCTCCTCTGGTTCTGAGGACTGGAATCGCATCACTGGCATTCCTGAGTCTCCAACTTGCAGACAGCTGATCATGGGACTTCCCAGCTTCCATATTCCTGAGAGCCAATTTCCAGTTCCTCAGAATAAATCATCTTTTGCATCCCACTTGTCCTGTTCCTCTGGAGAATCCTGACCATTATAGTCTACTTTCTGTCCTATGCAAATGATAAAGTCAGCTCATCAAATTCCATGGAAAGCTCCATTGGAATTTTTATTTTAATTCCATTGCCATTTACACATAATTTGAGGACAAGTGTCATCTTCCTGGTCTTGTCTTTCTTCCATGAACCTGGTATGCCACTGCATATAATCAGTTCGATTTTTACATCCTTCTGTGCTATTTGGGAATTTTCTTCATGAAAGATTTTGTTCATCTTGTGTAAATTTATTATTACATATGGTATAGTTTTTGTGGCTATGATAAATGAGAACTTTATTGAGAGCATGTTCTAATGATACAGTCTGTGTAGGAATGCAAAACATGTGAGTGTGTTGGTTTTGTACACAGCACATTGCCAAACTTTATCAGTCTAAAAGTTTGTTTTAAAGTCTCTTGAATTTTCTATGGAGATAATCATATTGTCCACAAATAAGGACTGTCTTATCTCCTTTTTAAAAATTCTTAGACCTCTTATTTCTTTGACTTATCTAGACCCTCCCATACAAAATTGACTAATGAGTTTATTCTTTCAATCCTGATGTTCCCATTTCTGTAGTTTTTAAAATGTACGTGTGTGTGCATACACACACAAAAAAGTAGAATATTGAAATAATACATCTCTTTCTAAGGGAAAATTGACGTTATGATTGCCCAGCTGGTGTGGCTCAGTGGTTGCGTGTGGATCCAAGAAGCAAGAGGTTACCGGTTCAATTCCAGGTCAGGGCACATGCCCAAGATGCAATTCTGGTCAAGGGCATGTACCTCAGTCGCAGGCTTGATCCCCGGCCTGGATTGGGACACATGTGAGAGGCAGCCATTCAATGTGTCTCTCTCACATCGATGTTTCTGTCTCCCCCTCTCCCTTCCACTCTGTCTAAAAATCAATGGGAAAATATCCTTGGGTGAGGATTAACAACCACCACAAAACAAGTATTTATTATAAAAATAAATATATTTTAGGAAAAGTTTCTTAAGAGACATATGAGAGAGAAGTATACAGCATTGTTACAGTTTGATATTGGGGAAAGGTACATGTTGTGTAGGGCAGGATGTGAGATGTGATTAGTATTGTAAAGCATGCTTATCGGGTCAAAGAATGAAAGAACCTGATTCTTCACCACAAATAATTTGGGAGGTACTGCTCCCAGGAGCAGCTATTGAGTTTCCACTTGCTCTTCTAAATCCATGCCACTAGTTCATCTTGTCAAAGATGAAGATGTCTGTTAATCGGTTGCCTATGAACACACTGATGATTTTGATGTGAATTTCTCTGATAACGAATGCTGTTTATATCTATATTGGTTTCTTTTTGATACTTACATTGTTTTTGTGCTTTTTTATTGGTTTGGAGATTCTTCTTTCTGGTATTTGTGAACTTCACATTCCTATTTTTGTGTTCCTCTGTTATTTTAGAAGCATTTTTGTAATTTATTCAAGAATCGTATTAGAGTGTGAGGAATAGGCCTCCACTCTAGGCTTCATCATACACTGAGTGGCCAGATTATTATGATCTCTGAACGGATAATAATCTGGCTACTCAGTGTGTGTGTGTGTGTGTGTGTGTGTGTGTGTGTGTGTGTATTAGAGGCCCGATGCATGAATTTGTGTATGGGTGGGGTCCAGCCAGCTTGGCCAGGGGGAGGGGACATGGGCAGTTGGCTAGCCTGCCTGTTGGTCGAACTCCTGGTCGAGGGGACAATATGCGTGTTATCCTTTTATTATACAGGACTAGGGGCCCGGTGCATGAAATTCGTGCACTGGGAGTGGGGGGTCCCTCAACCCAACCTGCCCCCTCTCACATACTGGGAGCCCTCAGGGGATGTCCAACTGATGGCTCACCCCCAGCCTGCCCAACCATCGCCCTGCTCAGCTCAGCCCCGGCTGCCTGTGACCACCCGGACCTGTGGTCTGGGCACTCACTGCCACCGCCACCACCACTGCTGCCGCTTCCCCTCACAGTACCCTGGGGCTGGGCGCTCGCTGCCACTGCCATTTCATCTCCACCCCCAGGTCCAGCGCTCATGCCACTTGGCCCCGTCCCTGCTCCTGATTGGCTGGTAGCATAGCCAATCAGGAGCGAAGGTGCAAGGTGCGGTCAAATTTGCATGTTTCTCTTTTATTATATAGGATTATACAGGATATACACTGAGTAGCCAGATTATTATGCATTCAGAGATCATAATAATCTGGCCACTCTGTAGTTTCTTACTGGGCACTGCTGACTTAATGACCAGGTACATATTTTTTTAATATATATTTTTATTGATTACAGAGAGGAAGGGAGAGGGAGAGAGAGATTGAAACATCAATGATGAGAGAGAATCATTGATCAGCTGCCTCCTGCACACCCCCTACTGGGAATCAAGCCCACAACCTGGGCATATGCCCTTGATGGGAATCGAACCTGGGACCCTTCAGTCGCTTTATCCAATGAACCAAACCAGCCAGGGCCAGGTGCAGATTTTTACATAGTTTCTTTTCTCTGGACTCTCCTATTGGTGACAACAGTTATGGAAAGAAGACCATTTTCTTTCTCTTTCAACCTCTTCTCACATATTCTTTCCACACAGCAGTCCCGTATTGCTGGTCACGTCCCTGCGGACAAGGTTCCCCTGTGTCGCACACCTCTCGATCCTTAGTCTGCCCATCAGTCCTCACAGTCTGTGTGATGGTCCTCCAAAATGGAAAATGGACAATTGCTGTTCATTAAGTTGAGATGATTTGGAAAAGGAAATGTTTGGGATCCCGGTGGAGCCAGTCTCTGGTGTCAGGACTGTGGGTTTGCCTTGCTTTTATTGTCTGTACAGGAGTTCTTGCTACTCACCACTTCACATGCTTCCCCTGACACCACGTAGCAGGTCAAGCTAAGTTCTGCGATGGAGCCGCCTGGTGTGAGGAGCTCGGCTGACTGCCAACAGCCCTGGGGAGCCGAGCATGTATGCCAGGGCGATGGTTGCTCACAGATTTGTCACCAACTGCTGGGTGGCGAGCTGCCAGAGAGCAAACGCACACACGAAAGCAAAGGAAGAGCTTCCAGTGATCAAATGTCAGTGCGGACAGCTGGGTGACGAGGCTGGAGGACACCACCTGCCGGAGCACAGCTGTCAGGAAGGGGAAGGGGCAAGTGCCATGGCCACAGGCAGTGCCAGCCCACCGGGTGAAAGGCAAGAGCCCAGAACTCTGAAACACAGTTGGCTCGTGGACTGGAATATGCAATCATACCCCACGCCCACAATGACATGGCAGCAACTGTCTCTCTGTACTAAAAAAGCTCTTGTCCGTGTCTTAAGCAATTAAGATTTGGGGTCCTGAGGCAGCCTCTTGAGCAACACTGGCCTGAGTTCAGGGATTACCAAGGATGGAAATGTCCAGTGTGTCTTTTTTTTAAGTATGTTTTTATTGATTTCAGAGATGGAGAGGGAGAGAGAAATATCAGTGATGAGAGAGAATTATTGGTCACTGCCTCCTGTATGCCCCACACTGAGGACTGACCCTGCAACCCAGGCATGTACCCTGATCAGGAATCAAACCGTGACCTCCTGGTTCATGGATTGACACTCAACCACTGAGTCACACGAGCCAGGCTGCCCCGTATGTCTTGACCACATGACAGGCTCCAATCAAGATGAGCTTGTCAGGTAAGTCACAAGGAGTTATGCCAGAGGCATAGACGACAGGTGTTTAAGAACTTCTTTGAATGACAATGAAGGCCATTCTGCCTCTGCCAGACCCAGTGATAGTTCATTGATGGAGCACCCTCCATCATGGGAGAAAGAGAGGGGACGTGAATGCACAACTTTGCCTCCCTCCACTGAGACCATTTTAGGGACTATCCTACATGATTCCTGAGAAGAACCCATGGAATTGAGCTCCAATTGCCCACACACACCTTTTTGGCTTTGCTCCTTTCCCTGACTCACGCTCCTCACCCCTTTTGTACTAACCCTGGAATTCCTCTCTCATATACATGGCCTGAACCCAAATCCTTGCCTCAGACCCTACTTTGAGGCAATTCAAATCAATAGTCAATCTAGCCCTAACTGGTTTGGCTTAGTGGATAGAGCATCGGCCTGTGGACTCAAGGGTCCTGGGTTTGATTTTGGTCAAGGGCATGTACCTTGGTTGTGGGCACATCCCCAGTGGCAGGTGTGCAGGAGGCAGATGATCGATGTTTCTCTCTCATCAATGCTTCTAACTCTTTCCCTCTCCCATCCTCTCTGTAAAAAAATCAATAAAATATATATTTTTAAAAAGAGTCAATCTAAACATTGAAAATCTGGGTTAGATTAACTGTGGTACATTCATTTAATAGACTAGTATGCAGCCTTTAAAATTACCTTAGATCCAAGGAGAAAGAAAGCATATGACTACACAAAGACTTGTTCATGAATGCTCATAACAAATTTGTTTGTTATGGTCTCAAACCAGACACAATCCAAATGTCCATTAGCTTGTGAGTGGATAACAAATTGTGGTATATCTCTACAATGGAATACTATTCAGCAATATTAGGGATTGAACTATTGACCCACTCAACAACATGAACCTCAAAATAAGTATGGTGAGTGAAAGAACCTAGACAAGAAGAGTACGTAGTGTATGAGTAACTTACAGAAAATTTTAGAAAGTGAAAACTAATTTATAGTGGCGGAAAACAGACCAGTGGTTGCCTCAGGGTATGGGGAAGATACAGAAATGGACGGGGAAAATGGAATTACAAAGAGGCACAAGAAAACTTTTTGGGGCAATGGATATATTCATTATGTTGATTATAGCAATGTTTTTATGGCTATGTACATATGTTAAAACCTATCAGAATGGACCCTTTATATGTGTGTTGTTTATTGTACTAGCATATTATACCTCATAAAACTGTTAAAGATGAAAAATAATCTTGGATAAAAATGATGACATGAAAATTAGTCATACTAAATTGTTAGGTTTCAAAAAGGATAGTTTCAAGTTAATATGCAAAATATGAGCCTTAGTACTCATACAACTTCATAGATTAATGATGGAAATAATGAAGTCTAAAATGTTACTAATGTTCCTCTCAGAGTCTGGGGATTACAGTGATTTTCATGTTTTTCTTTTTTATATATATCTTCCAATTTTGTAACAAATATACATTACCTCTCTAATACTGAAAATCAGTAGATAAAACACAAAATACACAGACAACAGTGTGTGGTTACCAGAGGGAAGGGGGTTGAGGGGTAGTAAAGGCTAAAGGTCAAATACATGGTGATGGAAGAAGATTTGATTTTGAGTGGTAGGCACACAAGGCAAAATACAGATGATGCATCATAGAATTGTACACTTGAAACCTGAATAATTTTATTAACCAATGCCATCCCGATAAATTTATTTTTTAAAATATATCTAATCCTTCGGAATAAAAAAACAAAACAAGGTATCTTAAGTTACATGCCAGAAAACTGGTAGAAGCTAATGATTTTAAAAGTTGGTCTTCCTTTCTTTTGGAGCCTTGAGGGAGTCATGAAGGTGTCTCAGGGTTCAGCCCAGGAGGAAAATGAGAATACACAGCCTGAGTCTTCACTTCTCTAAGCAGAGAAGCTGCTTTCATTTCGGGGATAAATCTGAAAGTCTGAAGAGGGCCAGTTACTGAGGCCCGTGCAACTGGGGAATGCTTTGTGGTGAAGGCAAAAGTTAGTAGGAAAGATGAGTCTCGATTAAGCAGAGACCAGCAGGTGGGTCTTCTAGAAAAGTCTGAGCAGTTACTAATGCAATCTGATGCCCTCTGAAGCGTTCCTATTCCATTACTATTCAACTCTTCACTCAAGTCAGAGCTGACCACTGCCAAGTGCCCAGTCTGCTCTAGGCCAGGGGTCGGCAAACTCATTAGTCAACAGAGCCAAGTATCAATAGTACAACGATTGAAATTTCTTTTGAGGGCCATATTTTTTAAACTTCTAACGCCACTTCTTCAAAATAGACTCACCCAGGCCGTGGTATTTTGTGGAAGAGCCACACTCAAGGGGCCAAAGAGTCACATGTGGCTCTTTTAAAAATATATTTGTATTGTTTGCTGGTCACTGCTCTAGACTGACACAAGATCACTCAGGCTGGGAGTCCCAAGAACTCAATATAAGTGCCAAGGGGGGAGGGGGGCAGGAATGCTAACAAGGAGGGGGACTTTATTCCCTCCCCAATTTCTACCAGATCACCTCACCCATGTTTTATGTACATCAGTCATTTTTTCTCAACATAGCTCTGAGGCCCTGCCAGTGCTCCAAATGGGTCACTGTGACATTCCTTCCAGAGCTGTCACAGAAAGAGCTGACATTTGGAGAGCGCCACCTTGAGTGATTGCCCTCATGAGAAATTCTCCAGAGAGCCTTTGGAGATGTAAACAAAACAAAAAAAAACACACAAAACTACTTGCTCTCTTTTCTCCCTGGATCCTTAGCCACCCTTGAACTTGCATCAACAAACTCATACAACCATTTTGGAATCAGCCCAGCGGGGCTCGAGAGGATGGAGGGCGTGAGCCACTTTGGAGACTTACGTGAGGCAGTGAGCTGGCTTTGCAGGGCCTCAGCCCCAAGTCCATCAGCCAAGAGGAGGGCAAAAGGGACGCGCACTGGGTTGACTGTCTCCTGGATCCTCATAATCTGAGCCCAACTACATACGATGTGCTTTTGCAGCTCTGAAATCTGAAGTGCTTTCTTTTGGGTTGATGTAGCAATGACACTGGGACCTGGCCAGGATGGCTCAGTGGTTGCACATCGACATATGAACCAAGGGATTCGGTTCAATTCCCTGTCAGGGCACACGCCCGGTTGCGGGCTCGATCCTCAGTGTGGGGCATGCAGGAGGCAGCCGGTCAGTGATTCTTTCCCATCACTGGTGTTCCTATCTCTTCCTCCCCCTTCCTCTCTGAAATCAATTAAAATATAGATTTTTTAAAAAGACATTTGTAAGTACAAAATAGTCCAAGGCTTGCCAAGACCGGCAAAACAGCTGGTGTGTGTCCTATCTGATGGCAGGTGCAATGCTTTCTTCAATGACAGCAAGGAAGCAGGAATCGGGTCCAATGGGGGCCCACTCACGGAGAGTTTGTCTCTAGAATTCCTTTTTCGAGTGAAATGGCCATGAGCAATTGGCTTTAGAGGGACTCAGCATTTCCATCCTCTTGAACCTGGGTTCTATTAAAAGAGGGAAGTATTAGCCCTTGCTGGTTTGGCTCAGTGGATAGAGTGTCGGCAGGTGGACTGAAGGGCCCCAGATTCAGTTCCTCTCAAGGGCATGTGCCTAGGTTGCAGGCTCGATCTCCAGTGTGGGGTGTGCAGGAGGCAGCCAATCCATGATTCTCTCTCATCTTTGATGTTTTGGTCCCTCTCCCCCTCTCCCTTCCTCTCTGAAATAAATACAAATATATTTTTAAAAATAGAGAAATACAATGGAGAAGTATTAGTCTAAGCCAGGCCCCTGCTGAGACGTGCTCAGGAATGAATTTCGGATTTACTTGCAGAAACATAAAGTTCCTTTTATTCTCACTTAGCGAGACAATCCTGTTAAAATCACAGTTTTAAATGCAGCTTGGAGGACCAAGAAAAAGTCATTTGAATGCATTGACATTTCTCAGTTTAGAAGAGAGTAGCTAAATGTAGTTTTATCAAGAAAAAAAAATGCTCCACTTTTCCCTGTTCAAGGAATTGCAGTAACTCCAACATAGTGTTTGTGTTATGGCTGCTTGTATCCTAAGTCATGGACTCCCAACCTTTCACGTCAAAGGGAGAAGGCTAAAAGGGCTAATTGCAATGTAACCCTGATATTCGAGGGCTGGTGATCTGAATCTAAGTCAGCAAGCTCAGTGTACATCCCTGATAACCTATAATTAAGTCCCTACCTCCTTCCCAGATAATGATCTTATAGAACCTGTTACTGTGAACAGTGCACTGCCCTGAAGGAGGGTCATTAACACTGGCGCCAGGCCAGACTATCAGCTATGGCCTGAAGACCCCCAATATCTGGGGGCCTTTTTGCAAGGCCCGAGAAAAGGACCGGAAGCATAATCCATATTTGTGGGACAAAGACCACGGGGATATAAAGGAAAGCTACAGGATTGTTCCTTCCCTCAGATTTGGAAGGCTGTTCCCTGAGTCCGCCGGTGTATTAAACAGTGTCCCTCCTTTTCTTTGAAGCGTCCTTGGTTTTCTTTGGTCGCCTGCAACAAAACACACCAGGGAAATGACCGCACTCAGGCCCTGTGGGGTAAAGTGATGTGGCTGCCTACAGAGCACCCCCTGGCCACCCTGAGGTGTGTGGGGGTGGAGGGGGAGAGGGGGATATGTAGGCACACCTGCAACCCCTCAGGACTGGAAGAGGTGTGATGCTTTAGGTCGGGATGCAGGACCGATAGGGTACCAGCAGCTTGCTCCTGATGTTTCAGAGCAGGTACTTTCAATCTAGGCTGCACATTGGACTCACCTGGGGAATTTTAATGTACAGGCTGGGAGGCCCACCCTCAGAGATCCTGATTGAATTGGTCTGGGGTGTGGCCTGGGTACTGGGAGTTTAAAAAGCTCCCAGGTGGAACGGATGCGGGGCCACGGTTGAGAAGTTGTTTTAGAGCAGGCCTCCCCAGCCTGTTTTTTGCAAATAAGGTTTTCTTGCAACGCAGCCATCCTGCCTTCAAGTATTGCTCGTGGCTGCTTTCCTGCTCGGTAGCGAGCCCAGCAGGTGCAACAGAGACCTTATAACCCGCAATGCCCCCCACCCCCATCAGATCCTCACTAGAAAGCTCTCCCTGAGCCTGCTTCGGAGAGAAACGTCCGGAGGACTTGCAGTGTTGTGTGAAAAATTGTTGGAGAAGGATTTTTGCTCAAGGGCGGGGCAGAATTCCCTTAGGGGATTCTGACCAGGACAAAAAAAAATCCAGGCAGGTCAATGTCAGCGTCCTGTGAAGGTAAAAAGCCTTCCTATCTGGCCCTGTTTTCCACCGCGGCTTCCCGAGGGTGAAGCAGGGAGCTCTTCGGAAGAAGCAATCCTGGACGGAAAAGGCTGGGGCGAGAAGAGCCAGAGCGCTTCAGGTCAGTTTGCAGGTTGGGGGGGGGGGTGGACTTGGGTGTTGTCACCCTGTGATTGACTGACACTGTAGAGGTGGATGAGTCTGATAATTTTTAGAAATTGGGCTGTGTGTTATGAGCCCTATTCCCCTTTGGCTAGAGATCTGTCAAGTTCTAGATGGGTTCCATACGTTGTAGACATTGGTTTATTATGATTATTTTTTGCAACATGACTCTGTACTGGGATTGGCCCCGGTGGCAATCTGAAGTACCGGGGCTACAGGATGAATGTGCCTTAAAGCCACCCATCTTCAGCAGCATCGTGGTGGTTGGAATAGAGCATCTGCAGTTAGCAGCAGTGTCCTAGCTGGTGTGGCTTAGTGGATACAGCATTGGCCTGGGGACTGAAGGGTCCGGGGTTCGATTCTGGTCAAGGGCTTGTACCTGGTTTGCAGGCTCTTCCCCAACCTGGGCCCCGGTCAGGGCCTGTGCAGGAGGTAACCAATCGCTGTGTTTCTCTCACATCCGTGTTTCTCTGTTCTTTTCCCCTCTCTTCCATTCTCTCTGAAAAGTGATGGGAAAATATCCTCAGGTAAGGATAAACAAAGTCCTATATAATAAAAGCCTAATATGCTAAGTGCCCAGTCCATTCAACCAATCAAAGCATAATATGATATGCTAAGGTCACTCAACCACTTGCTATGACATGCACTGACCACCAGGAGGCAGATGCTCCAACCAGTGGGTTAGCTTGCTGCTGGGGTCCAGCTGATCAGGACTGAGTGAGATGGGCTGGACATGCCCTGGAGCCTTCCCACGTCCCTCCCCAGCCCCAGTGGTGCTCCAGTAGGGTCCCTCGATCTAGCCTGTGGCCTCTTATAATCCAGGAGCCCTTGATGGATGTCGGAGAGCCAGTTTCAGCCCAATCCTGCAGGCCAGGCTGAGGGACCCACTGGTGCACAAATTTGTGCACCAGGCCCTGGTAAAGAAAAAAAGCTTACAGAGGAGCAATGTGAGCTCCAAGTAGCTCCAACAGGATGTGTATAAGGGGCGTCTGCTCTGTTCCTGGTCACTGAAGTCCAAGGCCACAGCATACAGGAGTCTTGGTCATGAGGGCCAGACCACCAGTTCTGGCTGCTGAACCAGCATTAGCACCAGGGCAAGGGCTCAGACAATCCCCTCTAAGATATCAGGTCTCTACCACCCAGCACCAAAGCTTCCCAGGGTGGAGGAAGGCACTGAAATGAAGGCACATGCTGCCCTGGGGAAGGCTTTCTAGAATTGAAACCGGACAGTCACTACTTGAGCCAATTCAGCAGAGACAGGGTTAAATCCTATAGGAGTGTTTATTCCAATCCTGCCAGCAGGATGGGGAAGCAGCAGGTCAGCCACAAGAATTTGCTCTGCCAGCTGCTTATATTGGGGTAGAACCGTGGTCGGCAAACTGCGGTTCTCGAGCCACATGCGGCTCTTTGGCCCCTTGAGTGTGGCTCTTCCACAAAATACCACGGCCTCGGCGAGTCTATTTTGAAGAAGTGGTGTTAGAGGAAGTTTAAGTTTAAAAACTTTGGCTCTCGAAAGAAACTTCAATCATTATACTGTTGGTATTTGGCTCTGTGGACTAATGAGTTTGCCCACCACTGGGAAGGACAAAGATTACGTGGGGAAGTAGGCAAGAGGGGTAGGAATGGATATAATGGCTACAGGTGACAGGCAATGCGGGCTGGGGGGGTTTCAAAAAGTGGGCACATCAGGGATGCCATCATTTTCTTTCTAGCAACGAGGTTGTTCATCTTTCTATGGTAACAGGCAGCTGTCAGATGGAGTGGCTGGATGAAATTTCCAGGTTAACTCCCAGGTGCCTGGGGGGATACAACTCCCAGCCAGGTGAGAATGTGCTTTCTTTAATCAGAACAAAACAGTCACAGTTAGCAGAGCATGACTAATATTTCTTAGAATTAGCTCGGCTGGTGTGGCTCAGTGGTTGAGCATCGACCTATGAACCAGGGGGTCACAGTTCAATTCCTGGTCAGGGCACATGCCTGGGTTGTGGGCTTGATCCCCAGCGTGGGGCGTACTGGTGGCAGCCGATCCATGATTCTCTCTCATCATTATTGTTTCTACCTATCCCTCTCCCTTCCTCTCTGAAATCAATAAAAATATATTTAAAAAAATATTTCTTAGTACTATAGCTAGTCCCCACTATTCAATTTCTCCTTCCTGTCCCTACTGGAATTATCAGCACTCATCAAGTGACAAACAATTTAGAGTTTGATGTCCTTTATGCAAGGGACTCTAGTTCATGAGTTGGGGGAGTGCAGTGCCTTACAAGCCAAGGAGTGATCTTTCTGAGGGAGTTTGGGAAAGAGTGAGCTTTCTAGAATGTTAGAAAAGGCAACATGGAAACAGGGCAGGATGGGCCAGGACAGTGGTCAGCAAAGTCATTAGTCAACAGAGCCAAATATCAACAGTACAATGATTGAAATTTCTTTTGAGAGCCCAATTTTTTAAGCTTAAACTTTTTCTAATGCCACTTCTTCAAAATAGACTCACCCAGGCCATGGTATTTTGTAGAAGAGCCACAGTCAAGGGCCAAAGAGCTGCATGTGGCTCTCGAGCCGCAGTTTGCCAACCACAGGGCTAGGAGGTCGAGGATTTCTTTATAGGACAAAGCAGCGCCTGTTTTCCGGTGTAAGGGAAGCCAGCTAAGCTGACTTGGACAGTTGTGATTGGTATGTGTTGGGTTTCCTTGACAGGTGTGTCCCAGAAGTGCAGGGTGCCAGGTTTGGATCTGTGCCATGGGCTGGGCCCCTGGGGCAGCGTCCATTGTGAGGGTCCCGATACACAGATGAACTGGATCATGCTGCACACTCTCCCTGCTTTGTCAGTTCTCCCAGAGAGAGGAGTGGCTTAGGAGCCTGTGTCCCTCCAGCCTTGAATGGCCTGGGGGGACATGGAGGTGGCCAGGGATCAAATGACAGGTCGAGGCCCGAAGCAGGTCTGAGCTCCCAGCATCTTGGACAGCCACCAAGAGCTGGGTGCTTATTGCCAGTCCAGAAACCCATCATTGTCATTGCAAACATCATGTGTTCCTAGCATCCTTGCGAATTTTCTCTCCACCCAATGTTAACTCGATTGGATTCTTAGTTTGGCTTTGCTGGTCGTTTGAGCCATTCTCCTGCTCATCAGCTATGAAGACTTCATATTAGCAAGCTTCTAATGGTTGCGGTTTAAAAACTAGTTGCATTGCATCATTAGATTTCAGAACATCCAGAGTCCGTTACATAGTTACCAGGCTTCTTCCTGCATTTAGAACTCTTTGATGGAGAGGATGTGGCATTTTCTTCTACCGCCAATGACGGCCATAAAGTCATTAGCCAAATTTAATTGCTCTTAACATTAATTAACATTCGCTAAATTGAATGGGTTTTCCTTTAAGATCTTCATCTTCAAATACTAACTAGCAAAAACACTGACGCAATAGGCAGGGATAGGCCTTCCAAATAAAGAGGGATGCTTAGTGGGAGACAAACTTGATTAAGTGGGCGATTTCTTTTTTAATGTTATTTTGACTTTTGCTTGTCTATCTGATCTGTGAGTATTTGGATAATAAATGTTTGGACCACAAGCACCACTGAGATTGTTTAATTACCAGCCTCCTTAAGAGAGGGGCTATGACTTATTCACCTCTACCTTTTCACTTAATATTTTCATCTTCCAATATTTCCAGGCCATCCAGAAGAAACTTTATATTACCTACAACCTTGCATGTAAGCTTTCTTTTCCCCCAAATCTTTATTGTTGAAGGTATGACATAGGTCCTCCTTTTCCCCACATTAACCTCTTTCAATCCCCTCATGTCCCCCCCACCTCAGGCCCTCACCACCCCATTGTCTGTGTCTATGGGTTAATCATATATGCACACAAGCACATGAAAGTCTTGAGTGACTAAAGCATTAATTCCTAATTCATTCATTCTCTCTCTATCTCTCTCTCTCTCTCTCTCTTTCTCCCCCCCCCCCCATTAAAATATGTCAGTGTTGCCCTGGCTGCTTTGGCTCAATCGATAGAGCATCAGCCAGAGGACTGAAAGGTCCCAGATTCGAGTCCAGTCAAGGGCATGTGCCTTGGTTGCAGGTTCCCCAGCCCTGACCTGAGTCCTGGTTGGGGTGCATGCAGGAGGCAACCAATCAAGGTGTCTCTCTCACATCGATGTTTCTCTCTCTCTCTCTCCCTTCCACTCTCTCTAAAAATCAATGGAAAAATAGCCTCGGGTGAGGATTAACAAAGGAAAATTTGTCAGTGTTGATGATAACAGAGATTCAAGGTGCCCCCAGAGAGAGTATTTGCTCCTCTGGGCCCTCTGTGTACTTGCTTTGAGTGAGGAGGTATGTGAATGTGCTGCCTCATCGCTCCAGTCTCCTGGAGATTCTCTGGCCATTGGCTTACTTGCTGACTCTTGCCTTCCATAAAGCAGTCATAAATGTAAAGCTCTCAAATAGGAAAGTCAGTTGATCTCTTTAGAAGGTCCCTTTACAGGTTAGGACAGTGGTCGGCAAACTCCAGCTCGTGAGCCACATGCGGCTCTTTGGCCCCTTGAGTGTGGCTCTTCCACAAGATACCACGGCCTGGGCGAGTCTATGCTGAAGAAGTGGCATTAGAAGAAGTTTAAGCTTTAAAAATGTGGCTCTCAAAAGAAATTTCAATCGTTATACTGTTAATATTTGACTCTGTTGACTAATGAGTCTGCCGACCACTGGGTCAGGACGATGGGAGATACTGACCCTCTCCCATCCCATTGAATTTAAATACACAAATTAAAAAGCACTTTAACTCTTTCTTTAAAAAGAAACCCAAAATGTCACAAAAGGCAGGAATAACTCAAGGGCCCTTAGGCTAATGAGGGAACTGTATGCTTTCCCATTTATTACGGGAGCTTTTCAGCCAGTTAGCATTGGCAGAGCTTCTGAACAGCAATTACCACATAAAAATGGCCCTCGGTGCATTGTCAACTGTGTTCATGGCTTGGCATCAAATGAGTTTCTGATCCTCGGTTCCGACAGGAACAACTAGTCCTCCGTTCACTTCAAATAGCCTATTCATCGCAGCAGAAAGCCAGCTAAAACACAGGGGCAGGTTATGCTGCTTCTCAGGGACAGCCACACAGCAGGAGTTGGCCTCTTCGCAGGCATAGCAGGCTTTGAACAACTACAAAACACACACTTAAAAGCTCTTGAGGCACTGTTTTAAAAACAGCAATTATTTGGTTCCAGTTCTTTCTAATGACTCTATCTTTTGTCCAAAATCAATTCCATTTTAAAAATATATATTTTTTATTGATTTCAGAGAGAAAGGGAGAGGGAGAGACATCAATGATGAGAGAGACTCTTGGATTGGCTGCCTCCTGTATGGCTCCTACTGGGGATTGATCCAACAACCCAGGCATGTGCCCTTGACTGGAATCAAACCCAGGACCCTTTAGTCTGCAGGCCAATGCTCTATCTGCTGAGCCAAACCAGCTAGGGCAAGTCAATTCCATTTTGTATAAAATGGCAAAAAAATGCAGATTACACTAGGGAATTTATGCTTAAATAATGATCTATGGCTATTAGTCAGATATGTAGATTAATACTTTCTATTCCTTAGGGGTATCATATATGTATATCATGAAGAGTCACTTTATCAGAAACAACCCAATTGGTGGCAATTTGCTTCATTCCCCATGCCCATCTGTAATACATTATCTTTTCTACCCTCTAGCCCATGCTTGAGGTAAATGTGTGCCCATATACATATAAACCACTTATTAGCATCCTAGAATAGCATGCATCAGAAGTCTCTATAGAAAACTGAAACCTGCACACAGAATGTTTGTTGCAGCTAGTGGCCTGGTGCATGTATTCATGCAGGGTAGGATCCCTAGGCCTGGCCTCCTCCTTCCCTTGTTCTCTCAGCGCCCCACCGCTGGTTGCCTGCTATGTTTTGCACCACCCCCTGGTGGTCAGCACATGTCATAGCGAGCAATGGAACTCCCCCTCTCCCAGTTGAACTCCCAAGCAGACAATTTACATATTAGCCTTTTATATAGATAGATATAATACAGGGCATGTTAAAATGATGGCCTGACCTGAGTCCTGGTTGGGGTTCATGCAGGAGGCAACTAATCGATGTGTTTCTCTCACATCATTGTTTCTATCTTTCCCTCTCTCTTCTACTCTCTCTAAAGTTAATGAAAAAATATCCTGGGATGAGGATTAACATGCATACATAGATACATATATACATAAATAACTGTATGAATGAATGAATGTTGGCTTGAGACTGTCCACAGGTATAATAGTTACAAGATCAGTTCCAGCCACAACTTTCTCATTGGTCAAAATCACATCATATCCTCAAAGCAGTGGGAGCTTAGCAATTAATCCATTTGGCTTTGGTTATCAATGCTGCTCCACCAGCTGTAAACCAACTGTACACATTGGTTTGTCCCAAACATACACCGGACATGGTAATGCTAACTATTTGGCTGACCTGGGTATATAACTATAACAGAATGGGGTCTTGAAAAGGGCACCCTCAAAAAAAAGTGGGGAGGCTTGTTTTCTATGCTTCAACCTGTTGTCTAAATGTGACATCAGGTAACTCTCTCTACCTCTCTGAACTTCATGATGCGATTGTGAAAAGATAGAGGAGAGAGTTGGTCCAGATCATTCTTTTTGTCTCAAAGTGTGCTTCATGGAGAAATGATCTATTGAGATACATTCCTGATCTGCTTGTTTCTATGCCCTTCTAGAAGAATCAAGCATCTAGGAATCCCTGCAATAAATGAATCTGTTTACCTTTTTAAGACAGCGTTATATAAACTTATATAACCATAGACCACAGAATTCTTTTTTTTTAATGGCCGTTTCATAACATCCCCATGTGACTGTTACCCACACACACTTGGGGAACCACTAGCTAGTGCTAGATGGGTGTTGGGAGTGAAGCAAGTTGCTTGCTAATGCCACCTATTAGATTGTTTCTGATAAAGTGATTCTTTATGATACACATTCTATTCTCTAATTCCAGGCTCGGTCTCCACTCTGTGGACCAATAACAAAGGACCTCCATCATGGCCAACTGCTAGAAAGTCTGAGAATGTTTGAAAACTCAATGCACTTTGTTCTGTTCTCACATTTTAGGGACAGAAAAGATCCTCCCCCTGTATTCTCCATCCTCCAAGCACATGCAAGGTTTCCACAATCACCAGGAACAGGGCCCCTAGTCACGTGAATCTAACATTTGCAAATGCATCCCTGCTTGTGGTTCCTTGGTAGAGGTAAAGGGTCAGGCCTGAGTACTTTGGATATCTATGAAGCACTATTTAGCCTTGACTAGCCCCCCATCTTTTAAAATCAGTGCAAATGATACCTTTAAAAAATTTACACAGATACCATAATCTCCACTCTTAACTTCCCAGTCTCTTGTTGATCTTCCCAGGACTTTGCCCAAACATCTGTTTTAAATTCCAGCTGCCCATGTGTTTGCTTACGCCCACTTTTCTCATTTTGGAGGCGCCTAGAGAACAACAGTCAGCTACCACCCATGCAATAACAATTTTCATACTTAAAGTCGAAATTTCCCCTCAGTCTTCTTCCTTCATTTCATTTACCATTTTTTTTTCTGGAATTCCGCCATCTTACTTTTAATGGCTTTGATTGCTTTGTCTGGACTCTCTCCAAGTTCCACGTCTCCCCTTTGAACTAGAAGTTCCCAGTTTGAACACAGCGCTCTCATGGAGATATGACTAATAATGCATTGGCTCTAAAATCTGGCTAAATATAGAATTAATTATTTTTTGAACTATAGATTACTGAGCTCCACATAGTCATGTATGGGAAATATTAATTTAATTACCACATTGATTTCCATTGGGATGGATGGGCTTTCCTGACCAATGCAACTCAATTCAACCCACATCCCTCGTGGTTTACAGGTCCCCTGGGGGCTTGGACCATATTGCATTGGAGAGCTATCCATATATAGTAATACACCCTTCAAAGTTTCTATATATTTTTATTGATTTCAGAGAGGAAGGGAGAGGGAGATGGAGTGATAGAAACATCAATGATGACAATTATTGATCGGCTGCCTCCTACACGCCCTCCACTAGGGATTGAGCCCACAACCTAGGCATGTGCCCTTGACCGGAATCAAACTCAGGACCCTTCAGTCCACATGCTGACACTCTCTCTATCCACTGAGCCAAACTGGAGAGGGCCCTTCAGAAGCTTTTAGATTGTGAGGTGTCCCTTACTCTTGTTTGTCTTCCAACCCCACATCTGGAAAGGAATCTGTTTCAGTTAGAATTAACACTTTGGACAAGCACTCACTCTATTGCTCTGTATACATTCCCCACTGAACGGCAGCCAAAATGGAGGCCCCTTCAGTTCTGAGGATAGAACACTTGTAATGCCACCACATGATGTGGCATATCGTAGCTATTTATTTTTCATTTAAATATTTTTTCCAGTGAGATTTAAATCATTCCGGAGGTGGATGTTATGTCTTAGAAGTTTTTTTCATCGCCTATAGTGACTGCACCTAGAAAATCGTCCTTGGTAAATATACCATCAGAATGCAAACACCCACCATAACTTAAGAACTAAGCATTCTAAACTCTCATTTTAGAGATGAGAAAACTGAGGCCCAGAGAAATGAAGTGATTTTCCCAAACAAAAAATAGGTCTAAAACTAGACCTCAGGCTACCTGACCCCCGGGACTCTCTTTGCTTTCTCGATGTGTCCCCTGTTAATTGAGTGGGATTGATGAGCCTCCTGGCTCCTTCTCCAGGAACTCTAAGGAAAACTCCATCACCGATCTTTTGAAAGGCATGTCTTCTGATGGGTGGACTTTCCCATCTAGAAATCAGGGAAATGCCATTGGCAACAAACTAAAGACTAATTTCAATTTCTTCTACTAGGCATAGTTTTTTAAAATATATTTCATTGATTTTTTTTTTACACAGAGGAAGGGAGAAGGCTAGAGAGTTAGAAACATTGATGAGAGAGAAACATCGATCAGCTGCCTCTTGCACACCCCCTACTGGGGATATGCCCGCAGCCAAGGTACATGCCCTTGACTGGAATCGACCCCGGGACCTTTCAGTCCGCAGGCTGATGCTCTATCCACTGAGCCAAACCGGTTTCATCTAGGCATGGTTGTAAGGACTAACCACTTGTACCCACATGTAGGCCACGCCAATGTGTGTTAGATTTGAATAAATTAGGTAAGCGAGTATGAAAATGTTCACATGATGTAACCATCATGTCTGGAATAAATAGTAGGTAAAAGATGTCACTCCCATTGAATTCTGTTGGGAACATTCATATTTCAGTTGAACAAGATTTCATCTGAAGGATTCTTTTGCAAATTGAGTTTAATCTTGCTGCTATTATTTGGACCTTTGTGTGTATGTGTAGCTGTAGTATCTTAGTGTTGTTGCCACCACTGCTGTATCTATTATTGTTGGATGCTGGCACTCATTTCCAACACTTTCCCTCAGCTGAGTTGCCTCCCTATCACGCCTTGCTGGTGAGTCAGATCATCTAGATAAATTTTCCAAAAGGAACACCCAGTGAGGCCTGGCCAGCATGCTCACTAGTTAATGTCAACCCATGAACTAGAAGGTCACAGTTCAATTCCCAGTCAAGGCACAAACCAGGTTATGGGCTCCATCCCTAGTAGCGCGTGTCCAGGAGGCAGCTGATCCATGATTCTCTCTCATCGTTGATGTTTCTCTCTCTCTCCCACTCCCTTCCTCTCTGAAATAAAAATGTATTTATTAATTTAGAAAAGAAAAAGAAAGAAACACCCAATGAGGGAGGAACACTCAGAATGGTCACAATTCAGTCCTTGTGAGCCCAGGAACTGAACATAAAAGGTTACTTGGTACACATCTAAAGGAATTTCAGGAACAAACAAACATAGCAAAGAAGTCTTCAACTTGCAGAATATGTTCTTTAAAAATGGTTTCCAAAGCCACGCTAAACCCCATCACTTGCCCAGATACTGAAAACCCAAGGGGAACCTCCTTGTAAGTGTAGGGCCGGGGAGGCTCAGAGAGCATCGCTCCTTTGGCAGAATGTTCTCGAAAAATTCACGTCCAACTACAACTGAGTGAGCAGAGTTTTCTGGAACAGCCCAGGAGAGGGCTCTTGCTTTAAGAGACTATTTATCTGGTTGCTACATAATACTGTAGATTAATTGGGAGTGAGAATGAGTGCAACTATTTGGAAAAAGTGATAGCAGCTTGAAAGCTTCACCCACCCGTTACCTAATGGAGGACGAAGCATTACAGTCCCAAGCAAGTCATTATTATGAGCAGGAGTAAGACAGTGACATCAACCTCAGTGTTATTATCAAGCCTCTGATCATGTTGACCCAGATCGCAGCCTTGTAAAGTCAAGATTTTCGAAAAATGGAATCATTTCAAAATGCCAATAAACCCTTAGTGTTCAAAGGTACAAAATGTGTCCAGTGTGGCTCCCAGTATGTTCAGAAATGCATCAAGAGCAAAATCTAGCCAGAATGCAAATTAATGTGGCTTCGAGGCATCTTTCCTCGTTTTTCGAGTGTTTATATCTGGCAGAATGGCCAGGGTGGGGAGTGAGAATTTCAATATGCTCCAGATTCCAACTGAGTTTCCAGGAATTGCTTGAGTCACTCTAGACTCTGAAATCCACCTCCTGTCATTTGATGTCCTTGGATGTTTGTTTCTTGGGCTATTTCTTCTCTCTTCTTGGTCATCAATCGCTCCAACTTGACCGGACCATTCCCATGAACATACATATATTTCCAAGTATTCAGTTTGAAACAATTACCAAGTCATGGACAACTTTATTTCATCCACACCCTTTCTCCTGAACTATTTTGAAGAACTTTCCAGAGGTGGCATTGTTTTATCCACCAGTGGCTAACCATTTATCTCTAGAAATTAAAGATCACTTAAAAACACATAACTATTAATGGCATCGTCCCACCTAAAAATGTATTTTTTTAACAGCCTGTTTCTTACTAACAACTGGAAACCATACTAGAAGGTGACCAGAGACCAAAGAAAGAGCACCTGCTTCTTTTCTCTGAACATTTGCATGCAAAGCATCACCTGCCCACCTACAGAGGGCCTGCCTCTCTATCCCACCAGGAGCAACTGCATGGCATTCTGGGATGAGAGAACAAAACTGAACTGCAATCCGCTTTATGCCGCTATCTGGAAACACTGATTGCAAAGGGTGGGTCTTTATTTTTTTTATTTTTAGGGTTTTTTTAAAATATAGTTTTATTGACTTCAGGGAGAAGAGGGGAGAAGGACAAATAGAAATATCAAGATAATCACGGGGCCGAAACCAGTTTAGCTCAGTGGATAGAGCGTCGGCCTGAGGACTGAAAGGTCCCAGGTTTGATTCCGGTCAAGGGCATGTACCTTGGTTATAGGCACCTCCCCAGTGGGTGGGGGGGTACAGGAGGCAGCTGATGGATGTTTCTCTCTCATCGATGTTTCTAATTTTCTATCCCTCTCCCTTCCTCTCTCTAAAATAGCAATAAAATATATTTTTAAAAAGCAAAGATAATCATGGGTCAGCCTCCTCCTGCACACCCCCTACTGGGGATCGAGCCCGCAGCCCAGGCCTGTGACCTGACCAAGAATCAAACTATGGCCTCCTGGTTCATAGGTCAATGCTCAACCACTGAGCCACACTAGCCAGGCTCAAAGGGTGGGTTTTTAGCTTTTTGTTCCTTTGGTTTTTAAGAGAATATCAATTGATCATTTTTAAAATGAGGGCTTACAACAACAACAACAAAAACCCCTTCCCTTACACACTGCATCTGCAGATGAAAGGAAACGGGCCGCCATGGGGAGCTTGCTTTGTAGAACTTTGTGGCTAGAAAAAGGAGGCGGACAGAACCCGGAAACTTTCACACGGTCAAGGTCCCTCCCAAGCCCAGCTGGTACCGCTATTAAAAAACAAAACAAAACTGAAGAAATCAATCTAAAAAGATGCTGCATTTGATTGACACACATCAGTGCTGTTTGCTTCTCAGAGAGCATGCTTACACTGCAGGGCGATTATAGGCTGAGAAAATCCTCAGTCCTGAGCAAAGCCCTAAGAGAAAAGGGAAGATCCAGCCCAAGATGCCCACTAACATGAGAAAGAAGCTGTTGGGCAGAAAGGACAACCTCTCCCCTTCTGCCAGCCCCCACATTCTGCCCGGCCTCCAGGAAGCAGCCAAGGTCAATGGGCAAGTTTTTGGTTTCAGAGGTGAGCCTTCCTGCGGTCAAAACCCTCTGGCGTGGCTCAGTGGTTGGGTGTGGAGCTGTGAACCAGGAGGTCACGGTTCGCTTTCCAGTCAGGGCACGTGCCCAGGTGTGGGCTCCATCCGCAGTGTGGGGCGTGCAGGAGACAGCCAATCAATGATTCTCTCTCATCACTGAGATTTTTCTCTCTCTCCCTCTCCCTTCCTGTCTGAAATCAATACGGAGGATGGCCTGAGCCCTGAATGCCAATCCCACACTCGTAGGCTCTCCTTTTCAAGAAGAAGGGCTTGCCCTGTCTGGTTTGGCTCAGTGGATAGAGCGTGGGCCTGTGGACTGAAGGGTCCCGGGTCAAGGGCACATGCCCGGGTTGTGGGCTCGAGCCCCAGTCAGGGGTGTGCAGGAGGCAGCCGATCAATGATTTCCCTCTCATCATTGATGTGTCTATCTCTCTCCCTCTCTCTTCCTTGCTGAGGCAGGGCAATTCTTTTCTGGGGGAGGGGAGGTTTGTCTGCATATTTAGGGTGTTTAGCCGCGCTCCTGGCCCCCACCTGCTAGATAGGTGGCACTGTCCCCCTCAAGATGTGATGACCAAAATGTCTCCTGACATTTCTATAAGTCCCCTGAGGGGCAACATCAACCCAGTTGAGAACTAGTTTGGTTTGTTTTATTTTTAATCCTCACTCGAGAATATTTTTCCATTGAGTTTTAGGGAGAATGGAAGAGAGAGGAAGAGACAGAGAGAAACATGGATATGGAAGAGAAACATCGATTGGTTGCCTCCTGCACGAGCCCTGACAAAAGGCCCCGGGCCAAGGAGGACCCTGCAATCGAGGTACATGCCCTTGACTGGAATCGAACCCGGAACTCTTAGGTCCACAGGCTGGCACTCTATCCTCTGAGCCAATCTGGCTAGGGCTAGAACTAGTTTTTAAATCAGCTACATGAAGGGTAAAGGTTGCTGAGGGATACAAAATAACCTATTTTAGGTGTCAAGTCTTAAAATGGGTGGAGAACCTTTTTCTGCCAAGAGCCATTTGGATATTTATAACATCATTCACGGGCCATACAAAATGATCAACTTAAAAATTAGTCTGCTATATTTACTCAAACATTGAATTAACTCACCCCTAATGCCTTAGCAGGACCAGACCAGATGATTTCGTGGGCTTTATAGGACCATCGGGTCGGACATTCCCCACCCCTATCTTAAAAGGAATCACACCCTGGCTGTGTGGCTCAGTGGATAGAGCATCGGCCTGCGGACCGAAAGGTCCCAGGTTCAATTCCTATCAAGGGTATATACCTTGGTTTAGGGCACATTCCCGTACGGGATGTGCAGGAGGCAGCTGATCAATATTTCTCGCTCATCAATGTTTTTGACTTTCTATCCGTTTCCCTTCCTCTCTGTAAAAAATCAATAAAATATATATTTTTTAAAAGATGTATATATATTTTTTAAAAGGAATCACCACCATCATCATTGGGGGGAAACAGTGCTAATAAACATCCAATAACAAATGAAAACTCGTGTTTCTTTGACACATTTCCTCATGGAAGTGAAATTGTATAAAATTCTGCTCTTCCACCCCTGGTGACTGATAGCAGGTGTGGTCAAGACATTGCCCGGGAGTCTGTCCCAATTTGCTGGTGAGAAGCGCCCCTGGCTCAGGCTGTCTTTCTGCTGACAGTCTTTGTCCTGACAACCCCCACGTGGTTACGATTTGAGTCCTGCAATTACAGAGATAGGTTCTGGGGCCCCAAATGAAGCTACTTGGCCAAAGCACTTGAATATAGAGTATTAGACCGGTCAATTTTAACTTTGATGATTTCAAAGTCCTGGAAAGTGTGGTGGACAAGGGTTTCAGAGATGATCCTCAATTTTTCATAGGCCCTGTCATTTTTTTTTCACCCACAGCCATGTAGGGAATCTAACCCAAGTCCAAGCATATTATAGAAATTACTCTTCCTGGGCCTGGGTTGATGGTGAGAATAAAAAAGAATAAAGTTGCAGATGTGTGTGCAAACGGCATACACATGTATGCATATGTAATAGAAATTAATTACTATAAAAGCCAAAGGTGCTGGAAGTGATGGGGGTGGTTTACAATGTTAAGCATAAATCGGGGCTGAGAACACCAACCCGAGAAAACTGATCTGTGAGGCTGGGAAAGAGCCATCTGTCAGGGCCGCAGGCTCCGACTGAGGAGACGTAATGGGGAGGCCCCAGGAACAGATGGGGAGGCTAACCCCCCCGCGTAAAGCAGAGGGCCCGGCAGCTGGGGCTGGTGAATGCAGATGGCTGACTGTGATGTCATGTGTCAGATTACACCCCAGTGAGCAGCTATGTTCCAGGCAAGCCCAGGCCCACGTGGAGGCGCTTTGCAGACGGGGTCTACCTCGGAGATCCCCGGGGGAGAAAACAGCACTCGGCCCTGCCTCAGTGTCCCTTATGGGAAGAGCAGAGGGAAGGGGTGTGAGCTTTTCCCAGGTCTTCTTGTTCTGTTTTATCCTCAGGGTAAATGGGAGCAGAGAGGGCAAGAAATCAAGCTTTTATTTTTATTATTTTTATTTTTTAATACATTTCATTGATTTTTTACAGAGAGGACGGAAGAGGGATAGAAAGTCAGAAACATCCATGAGAGAAACATTGATCAGCTGCCTCCTGCACACCCCCTACTGGGGATGTGCCCGCAGCCAATGTACATACCCTTGACCGGAATCGAACCTGGGACCTTTCAGTCCGTAGGCCAGTGCTCTATCCACTGAGCCAAACTGGTTTTGGCCCAAGAAATCAAGCTTTTAAAGAAGCTTCTTGCCCGGCCAGCATGGCTCAGTGGTTGAGCATCAACCTATGAACCAAGAGGTCACTGGTTCAGTTCCCATTCAGGGCACATGCCCTGGTTTCAGGCTCCATCCCAGTAAGGGGCTTGCAGGAGGCAGCTGGTCAGTGGGGCTTACAGGATCCAGTTGGTCAATGATTCTCTCTCATCATAGATATTTCTTTTTTGAAATAATACATTTTTATTGATTTCAGAAAGGAAGGGAAAGGGAGAGAGATACATAAACAATGATGAGAGAGAATTATTGATCAGCTGCCTCCTGTATGCCTCTTACTGGGGATCAAGCCTGCAACCCTGGCATGTGCCCTTGATCAGGATTGAACCTGGGACCCTTCAGTGCGTAGGCCAATGCTCTATCCACTGAGCCAAACCAGCTAGGGCAGTGGTCAGCAAAGTCATTAGTCAACAGAGCCAAATATCAATAGTACAAAATTGAAATTTCTTTGGAGACCCACATTTTTTAAACTTAAACTTCTTCTAACGCCACTTCTTCAAAATAGACTCGCCCAGGCCGTGGTATTTTGTGGAACAGCCACACTCAAGGGGCCAGAGAGCCGCATGCAGCTCAAAAGCCCAGGTTTGCCAACCATTGAGCTAGGGACATCATTGATATTTTTCTCTCTCCCTCCTCCTCCTCCTCCTCCGAAATCAACAAATATATATGTTTTTTAAAAGTAAAATAAAAAAGAAGCTTCTTGATCTGTCTTTGTTCTCCGTTCTCTAAATTCCATTATAGAGAGAATGATAAGGAACTTTAATTTATGAAATTCAACCCAACAAAGTGATCCCCTAGTCCAAGATGCTGGGGGAAAGTTTCTGAGGAAGAACTTGAACCAGTGACACTGCTGAGTGATACCACGAGCACTTTAAACAACCCAACAGCAGCTGAACTTGGGACCCATCCCTCTCTGGTGTTCCCTTGAAGTCAGGAACCCGCTTTGGCTTCTCTATCCGCATCGCAATTGTCTTAATGTCGACCTTCGTGAGATCCTGCCTGCACTGTTACAACTTTTTTTATCCGGCTGGCCTCTACTCCAGTGCATTCTTTCCGTAACTTCTAGAATAATCTTTTAAAAACTCGTGTTTTTAATATTATTTTCCTTTGACAATTCCTGTATGATTTTTCTATTCTCAAAGGTTTTCAAACTTTTTGTTAAATCCTCACTCAAGGACATGCTTTTTTTTAGTGATATTTAGGAGACAGGGAGAGAGAGAGAGAGAGAGAGAGAGAGAGAGAGAGAGAGAGAGAGAGAGAGAGAGAGAGAGAGAGAACATCGTCCTGTACCCACCCTGATTGGGGATTGAGACTGAAACCTAGGTATGTGCTATGACTGGGAATTGAACCCACCACCCTTTGGTGCACTAGACAACACTGCAACCAACAGAGCCACACTAGCCAGGGCTAAACTTTTCTTTTTTCCTGACATACACCGTACAGGTGAAATTCATCAGAGCAACAGAATCCTACAGGCAGAGTCAGATTTTGACCAAACCCTTTTCCCCGCAGGGAACTAATGCTCAGCACAGTGAGTCAAGACGCCTCATTACAAGGGATGGTGTAGGTCACATAGGCTGCAAAGCGCACAGTTCCTTTGTACGAGAATAAGACACCACCTCCCTTTTACAGGAGGATATGCGTTTGGTGCCACTGTTGATTTCTTCGTCTTGAGCAATGTGCTGTGGTTGTGGAAGATGCTACCATGGAGCTGGGGGAGGTGGGTCTGGTGAGATGATCAGAATTCAGGGTACATTTTGATGAATATTTTAAGGCACAAACTCTATCCAACTTGCCATAGACATGGGGTTTCATTTTGGGGGAGGAAAGGCAGGGATGAGAGATGGAGTTAAATATTAAAATCAGCATATAAGGCCTGGCCCACATGGCTCAGTGGTTGAGCATTGGCCTAGGAACCAGGAGGTCACAGTTTAGTTCCTGGTCAGAGCACATATTGGGCTTGTGGGCTCCATCCCTGGGCGGGGGGTGGGGAGGTGCAGGAGGCTGCTGATTCATGATTCTGTCTCATCACTGTTGTTTCTCTCTCTTCCTCTCCCTTCCTCTCTCTGAAATCAATAAAAAATATATACACTGAGTGGCAAGATTATTATGATCTCTGAACGCATAATAAGCTGGCCACTCTGTGTGTGTCTGTGTGTCTATGTGTGAGATATATATGTATATATATATATATATATATATATATATATATATATATATATATTTTTTTTTTTTTAGAGACCTGGTGCATGAATTTGTGCATGGCCAGCCTGGCCAGGGGAAGGGGACATGGGCAGTTGGCCGGCCTGCCTGCTGGTCAAACTCCTGGTCTAGGGGACAATTTGTATATTAGCCTTTTAATATATAGGATATACACTGAGTGGCCAGCTTATTATGCGTTCAGAGATCATAATAATCTGGCCACTCTGTGTATATATATATATTTAAAATCAGCATATAAGGCAAAATGGTTCACCATCAATCTGACTCTCTAAAACATCTTAAATAAGTGATTTCGCAGAGAGCATACACCCCTAGTGGGACTTCTGGGTATTTTGTATTTTGGGTTTTGCCACCAACAGGGAGTGGGGAGCTGCCTTAGACATCAATGAGCCGCAGCTGGGATTTGAGGCTCTGTCATTGCTCAGAAAGCCCAGGACGGGGCAAGACCCTCCCGAGGCCCGTGGGCTGTCTGCATGTCCTGCTAGACCAGTGGTCAGCAAACTGCAGCTCGAGAGCCACATGTGGCTATTTGGCTTTTTGAGTGTGGCTCTTGTACAAAATACCACGGCCTGGGTGAGTCGATTTTGAAGAAGTGGCGTTAGAGGAAGTTTAAGTGTAAAAAAATGTGGCTCTCCAAAGAAATTTCAATCATTGTCCTGTTGATATTTGGCTCTGTGGACTAATAAGTTTGATGACCACTTGGCTAGACACTCATGTGTGCGGAAACCTACTCGAGATGATGGAACGCTGGGCCACACGTCAATTTCCAAATAAACAGCAAGTGTCTGGGAGCAGCTTTTCCAAACATGGATTTTTCGGGAAGCAAACGACTGCATAAATCAGAGGGCTGCGTCCTGTTTGGCACGCAACTTGAGCACAAGTTGTTCGGGGTTCCGGAGAATCCTGGCCCGCCGGTCGGTCTCCGATGGGGCGCACCTGGAGCTGCTGGCACGGGGAGCTGCTGCATTCCTGCCGATCCCACCGCCAGGCCCAGGCAGCCCCCCACTTCCTTCCCTCTCCCGGTGCGGCTTCATGCAGACCCGGAGGCGTGCGATTTTAATCTCAAGTCTTTTCATTTCTTCCTGATGTGTTAGAGTCCTAAGATGATATTGATATTTTAAAATTCTTTGGATAGTTTTATTATCGATGAGTTTCATTTCAGGAGAGAAAAGGAGCTGTTAAGCCCTAGGCCAGTGGTCGGCAAACTCATTAGTCAACAGAGCCAAATATCAAGAGGACAATGATGGAAATTTCTTTGGAGAGCCACATTTTTTACACTTCAACTTCTTCTAACGCCACTTCTTCAACATAGACTCGCCCAGGCCGTGGTGTTTTGTGGAAGAGCCACACTCAAGGGGCCAAAGAGCCGCATGTGGCTCACGAGCCACAGTTTGTTGGCCACGGCCCTAGCTGTTTTGGCTTAGTTGATAGAATGAAGAGTCTCGGGTTCGATTCTGGTCAAGGGCACGTACTTTGGTTGCAGGTTCCCCAGGCCTAGGTCAGGGCTCATGCAGGAGGCCACCAATCAATGTGTCTCTCTCACATCGATGTTTCTCTCTGTCTCCCCCCAACCTCCACTCTAACAATCAATGGGGAAATATCCTAGGGTGAGCAGTAAAAAAAAATAAGTTGTTATTTTTTTTAAAGTGCCTGCCCAGTGTGGCTCAGCCTATTAAAAAGGAGGTCACAGTTCAATTCCCAGTCAGATCACAGTACAATTCCCAATGCCCGGGTTGTAGGCTCGATCCCCAGTGTGGGGCGTGCAGGAGGCAGCCAATCCCTGATTCTCATCACTGATGTTTCTCTCTCCCTCTCCCTTCCTCTCTCTAAAATCAATAAAAACATATTTTTTAAAATGTGAATGAGAAACAACATGTCAAAGTGGCAATGACATATGGAGGTTTGCGACCAGTGCTCTCTGCTACGTTGGTCCCTAAACACCTTCACTTACCTAAATTTAAATGTATAGTAATTAAAAATTAAATAAGGGCCGAAACCGGTTTGGATCAGTGGATAGAGCATCAGCCTGCGGACTGAAGGGTCCCGGGCTTGATTCCAGTCAAGGGCATGTACCTTGGTTGCAGGCACATCCCCAGTAGGGCGTGTGCAAGAGGCAGCTGATCGATGTTTCTCTCTCATCGATGTTGTTTCTGTCTTTCTATCCCTCTCCCTTCCTCTCTGTAAAAA
Organism: Antrozous pallidus; assembly: GCA_027563665.1. Taxonomy (NCBI): domain Eukaryota; kingdom Metazoa; phylum Chordata; class Mammalia; order Chiroptera; family Vespertilionidae; genus Antrozous; species Antrozous pallidus. The sequence goes on along the minus strand of CM050509.1, from coordinate 138,849,736 downwards.
ATCAATAAAGTATTAAAAAATAACTTTAAATATAAGTTATATTGTAAATTTAAAAAAAATAACTTTAAAAAATAAAATTAAAATTAAAATTAAATAAGGTAAAAAGCAGTTTGGGGGGCACACATTTCAAGTAATCAATAGCCACACGTGGCTAGAGGTTACTATCTTGGACAGTGTAACTCTAGAACATTCCATCATGCAGAAAGTGCTGTTGAACAATGTTGGGCATCTTAAATAACCACAGAAGCCTAGCCCAGTAGTTGTCATTTTTCACTAGAACTATGTTAAACTAAAATGAAAATATTCCTTAGGAGTGACTGGGGAAAGCCATGTTTGCTGACCTTAAAAGGTAATGTTTTATTTCTCGCTTTGAGGAAATACATCAGAGAAGAAATTAAAAAATGAAATATTTCCTGTACCCATATGGACTCCTCATTCAGTTAGTAACTGAGCCACAGAAAGGATATTCCCTTTTCCAATACACTTTGTTTGTGCTCAGTCTGTTTGCAAAAATTTTATTCAGAATTATCGTTTTTCTCTGTATTTTTTCAAATGACAAGATCTACTGCCACATTAACAGGAAGGGAATTATTCCTAAACTAGAGGCCTGGAGCACAAAATTGGTGGTGGAGGAGAGGGGTCCCTCAGCCTGGCCTGCGCCATCTCGCAGTCCAGGACCCCTTACTCCTTACTGCCCACCTGCTCACTGCTCTTTAGTGCTTCAATGGAAGCTGTGCTCCTGTGGGAGCGCACTGACCACCAGGGGGAAGCTCTGAATTGAGTGCCCCCTGGTGGTCGGTGTGCATCATAGCAACCAGTCATTCTGATCATTCTGCCGTAAGAGTTGCTTAGGCTTTTATTATATAGACTAGGGGCCCTGTGCATGAAATTCGTGCACACGGGGGTTGGGGGTGGGGGTTGTCTCTCAGTCTGGCCTGCATTCTCTCCAATCTGAGATCCCTGTGGGATTGGGCCTAAACTGGCACTTGGACAACCCCCTCGTAATCTGCTCCTAACTGCTCACCTGCCTGACTACTTGATCACCCCTAACCACTCTGCTTGCTAACCATTCTGCAACTGGTCCCCTCTGCCGGCCTGCTCGGCCCCAACTGCCCCCCACCATCAGCCTGATCACACTCCACTGCCCACCCCTCCCGGCCTGATCACCCCCAACTGCCTTCCCCTCCTGGCCTGATCACCCCTAACGGCCTCTGCCTTGGCCACTCCACCTTGGTGATCTGGAACCCCCATGCGCACACGCCCTTCACAATCTGGGACCCCCGGCGCCTGCAGCGAAGCATGGCAATAGCCGGTCTTCCCCCTGGCCTCTCGCAACCCTGCCCTTCACCAGTGATCTGGGATCTGGGACCCCTGTGCTTGCGCCCTTCGCGATCTTGGACCCCAGGTGCCCACGGCAAAGCATGGCGGTGGCCAGCCTTCCTGCTGTGCCTCCACGCAGCCTGGGGAACTGGCACCGCGGGCTTGCCGGGACCACCAGCGCAGCATCTGCTCCCCAGGCCCATGGTGCTCATTCCCGAGGCCACGCGGAGGCAGTAGGAGAGGCAGGATCGTGCACTACGCGGCCTCGCCCACCACTCCTGATTGGCTGGTAGCATAGCCAATCAGAAGCCAAGGTATGGTCACATTTGCATGTTACTCTTTTATTAGATAGGATAGCTGTATGTCATTTTCTGCTAGTTATTTCCAGGAAGAGCAAGGGGAAACTTGGTAGATTAGCTCCTTCATAGCTCAAAATGTAATGGGACAGCCAATGGGTCCGGGCTGCCTGTCACTACTTGAGCCAGTTCAGCAGAGACAGGGTTGAATCCCATGAGCGTTTATTCCAATACACCGGCAGCATGGGGGAGCAGCAGGTCAGCCACAAAAATCTGCTCTGCCCCCACCATAGCCAGCTGCTTATATAGGGGAGAAGGACACAGATTACATGAGGAAGTAGGCAAAAGGGATAAAAATGGGCAGGTAAAGGCTGGGGGGTATGCAAAAAGCTGGGGGTCTTCAAAGGGCTGTCAGCTCTGGTTTCTGCAACAAGGTTGTCGATCTATCCATGCTAATAGACAGCTCCCTGATGAGGAGGATGGGCCGCATTTCCCGGAGGCTCCCAGCCCACCCCATCCCCAACTCCCCACCAGGTTGCAATGTGCCTTCTTTAATCAGAACAAAACAATCACAGTTAACGAGAATGATGAATATTTCTTAACAGTTCTAGCTGGTCCCCAATATTCTATTTCGGCCTCTAACAAAAAGATCATATTCACAAACCCAGTGCTAATGGAGAAAAACTGTAGACATTTACCCAGGAGAACACTTAAGTCGCGGAAGCACCCAAATAAGACAGGTTGGAGCCATGGAATTGGAGTCTCTCAGAACTTACTGGAGGAATTGAATCATAAAGTGTCAGGGCACGAAAGGATCTGAGAAAACATGTTATCTACACCGGAGGGTGAAGAGACCGACATGCAGAGTGGCGGGACACAGCCAGTTAGTAGCAACGCCAAGACCGAGGGAGTGTCAAGGATCTGTTTGGCTTCAGATCGCTAGTGTTTTCCTTTCTGAAGACTGGCCAGATGGTGAATGGCCTTTGGCCGAGGTACTGAGAACAGACCAGCATGTGCGGTGTGTCTGTTATATCCCATATCAGGTTGAACCATGTCATGCATGTACTTCCCCCACATGCTGATTGTCAAATTTCTGACCAACGTAAACTACAAACAGCCCTTGCCCTTCCCCATCTCCCAGTGCCTTTGAAAACATGGAGATCAGCCACTTTTGCCCTTTAAGACCCTCTGATGCTTCCTTCAAAGAGGCAGCAGTTCAAAGGGAAGTAGCAATGTGGAAGCTCATTGTCTAGGCACGAACTGGCTGGGCTAATAAGGCCTCAAGGGAATTGGGGGTTGAGGACCTCGGCAAATTGATTAGGCCTTCAAACATCCTTTCATCAAGCCATCCCTGAGAAGGTCTCATTGGGGAGCGAGGAGGTTATCTTTCTCCCTGCCTCAGTCCTTATATCTGTTCCTTTCTTCCTGCTTTGCTTTCTTTGTCTCTTCCACAATGCCCAAGTCATTGGATATTCATAAGGAAAATCCCCAAGACTTTTCCATATTCCTCCAAGTTTCCCTAAAGCGTTATAGCTCAATCCCTTCAGCTTTGAGATCAGGCAACTACATCACAAGATGGTTGCAGGATGAAATGCAGTCTTTTATTAAGTGAGTTGGAGATACTGGGGTTTATGAATCTCCTAAGGGAGTTTCTGCCACTAGAAAATATACTATAGCCAAGAGGTGCTCCGCCCCTATGGAAAATGACTGTAGCAAAAACCCTATTAGACTCAATAGGGAGGAAGTAGAGTCAGATGTTATACCCACCGATACCAATAGTTCAGGGAAGTTTCTTTCTTGCATGAAAGCTTATATTGCACTAGAGGAGGGTCCCTCAGCCTGGCCTGCCCCCTCTCACAGTCTGGGAGCCCTCAGGGGCAGAAGGCAACCCAGTGATCAGGGGAAGGAGACACCTCATCACCCCCCTGCTGCTGCCATTGCCAGCAGCACAATGCTCAGCTGGCCCTGGTTACCTGAAACTTGGGCAGCCCTGGGCAGCTAGACAGCTGCCATCTGAGGCTTGCCTATGCCTTGAGCCAGCCCTGGGCAGCTGTGAGGCTTGAGGGGACTGGGGGACTCCAGAGGTATGCTGGACTGGGCACCACCATCTTTGAGGGCAAGGCAGTCAATTAGCATATTCCCTCCTTATTGGCTGTGGGTGCTTCCATCTTTGAGGGCAGGACAGTCAACTAGCATATTCCCTCCTTATTGGCTGTGGCACCACCATCTTTGAGGGCAGGGCAGTCAATTAGCATATTCCCTTCTTATTAGATAGGATTGTATAGGTGGATGAGAGGAGGAAAATTCCCAGACTGCAAAGCATGACAACTGGACCCAAATAATGACACCGTGAGGGCCCGTATTAGTTATCTATTGCCTTGTAACAAATTAAATGCTGTAGCTCAGAGTAATAAACATTTATTAGCTCATGGTTTCTGAGGGTTAGAAATCTAGGTGGTTCTGACTCAGGGTCTCTCATGAGGATGCAGGCAAAATGTTGGCTAGGACATAGCTGGTTTGGCTCAGTGGATAGAGCATAGGCCTCCAGACTGAAGGGTCCCAGGTTCGATTCCGGTCAAGGGCACATGCCCAGGTTGTGGGCTCGATCCCCAGTGTGGGGCATGTAGGAGGCAGCCAATCCATGATTCTCTCTTCATTAATATTTCCATCTCTCTCCCCCTCTCTCTTTTTCTCTGAAATCAATAAAAATAATTTTTAAAAGAAATTACTAAAATTTAAGAACCTGTGGCAGAAATCTTGGCTATGCTAAATTCAGCCTTTGCTTCCTTCTTCAGTAAATCTGGTATCGCTATCTGTCTCCATGTGCGCCATTTGAAACATGTACACAGGGAAAGCTGGAATTTTCAAAGAAGCAACAGACATAAATGACCAGACATGCCTGCTTATACAACCTCTCACCTGTCCCCCTTGCAGGAAACTCTTATTTTAAATTTAAGTATCTGTGAGAATGACTAGTACATGAAACAAAGGTTGCACTAGATATGGAGTTTAAATTGAAAAAAAAAAAGAGGATTGAATTTTTAAAGGGGACATGAGTCATCCTTATTAGATCCCATGAGCTATAAATGTATCATTAGTGCAGATGGATATGAAAGAAATGATTAAAAAGAAAAAAGAAAGGGTGGTTAGTTATGTTTGTGGATACGTATATAGGAAAAGACACTCTTGCAAAACTGTAGATTGAAAACTCCCCAAGTATTCCTGGTAGGATTAATAACATAGATATGGCTTTTGCTTGTAAGGACATGACGGGGGGGAATAAATAACCCTAACAAAAAGATAAAAGCCGCTAGATAGCACATCACATAAGATCAAGACTGGCCCTAGCTGGTTTTGCTCAGTGGGTAGAGCATCGGCCTGTGGATTGAAGGAGCCTGGGTTCGATTCTGGTCAAGGGCACATGCCCAGGTTGCAGGCAAGGTCCCCAGAAGGGGGTGTGCAGGAGGCAGCCGATCAATGATCTCCCTCTCATCATTGATGTTTCTATCTCTCTCTCCCTCTGCCTTCCTCTCTGAAATCAATGAGAAAATATATATTTTTAATTGAGACTGTTCTTATTAACCTCCTGCATTCACGTTGGCAATCAAATAGAAGGGTTGAGTCAAGAATTTCCTACAGTGAAAGGAAGAGGTAACCTTGGCTTTATACCTTGTGACTCAGGTTAACTGCCCAAGATCCTTTTCACCATTTAAGAGTGTGTAAGTGTTTGTCTTGTGCCAGCAAAAGAAAAAAGCACTAAAGGGTTAAACAAGGCTGCAGAGACAAGCAAACAGCCATGGTGGCAATGCTTCAAGCCTGCAAACTTGATACCTCCGACCCATTCCAAAAGCAGAGGGCAGAGACCACACGTACTATAGGCACAGCTGGTGTCCTATTTCGTTCTACCCTGTTTCCCCCAAAATAAGACAGTGTGTTATATTAATTTTTGCTCCCAAAGATGCGCTAGATCTTATTTTCAGGGGGGTCATGCCTTATATTACAACAAGTAGGTCTTATTTTCGGAGGATGTCTTACTTTCGGGAAAGCAGGGTAGAAAGGATTAGCATGTGGCATGAATGCATGCAGTGGCATTGGGCTCTCGCAGCTGCTGGAAATGACTCAGAGCTCAGGTTTTGGTGGCCAGGCCGACTCCACTTCTACTGGAATGCTATGAGTCATGTGCTAGTCTGCTGGGTGAGGAGCCCACACTGGCCGCATCCATTCTTCTAGTTCACATAACCCAGACAGGGCAGCCACCTGACCGAAATTCCAACAAGACTCACAGGCAGCTCAGCTGGGGTGGCTCAGGGGTCCAGCGTCAGCCTATGAACCAGGAGGTCACGGTTCCATTTCCGGTCAGGGCACAGGCCTGGGTTGTGGGCTCCATCCCCAGTAGGGGGCGTGCAGGAGGCAGCCGATCCATGATTCTCTATCCTCATGGATGTTTCTCTTCCTCTCCTTTCCTCTCTGAAATCAATAAAAATTATATTAAAAAGAAAAAAAGACTCACAAGCAGATAAGAAGAAATTATTTAAATGTCCAACCAGAGAAGACACAGTCTGAACCTTTTTAAACCTCCAAACCAAGAAACAAAAAAAATAAAACTATTTTCTACCATACGACGTTTATAAGACCAGTAATTTCGATGCTCCCCAAAAAAGTATTTGATTAGTGTTAAATCTGGATCACTCCCCCATTTAAACACTGTCTTCAAGAGATCTGCCCAGGGACCTGTCTAGATTGGAAGAAAAAGTCCTACCTGTGGAAGCCCTAGCTAAGTGACTGTCAGTTCTGATTAGGACAGCACCCAGACTTTGTCTTCTCCACAGGCGGTAAGTCCAGACTGGTGCGGTGGCTTCACAAACACACTGGGCAGCCAGAGTCCTCTCTGCTTCCCTGTTTCCAGACATCCGTGACTTTCTTCCTCACTGTCACAACGTGGCTGCCCAGCTGCAGCCATCACACCCACATCCCGGGGGCAAGAAGGTAAAAGGAAGAAGGCAAAAAGACACAAAACCCATTCCTTTTTAAGAGCCTTTCTGGAAATGTCACCCAACAGCTTTCTGATTGGCCGCAACTCGGTCACATGGCCATGGGCAGTTGGGAGATACAATCTCTTTAGGTGTGTTTGCCAAGTGGAAATACATCAGGGCCCTGGGACCGAAGGAGACGAATGAATGTTAGGTAGGCAGCCAGCAGTCTTAGAGTGGCATTGAAAGCTATTAACTTTTCTACCTGGAGAGCATTACGCTAAGTGAAATAAGCCAGGCAATGAAAGAAAAATACCACATGACTTCACTCATTTATGGGAAATAAAGAACATTATAACCTGATGAATAAAAAGATAGATACAGAGGCAGTAAAGCACTGAACAGACTGTCAAATTACAGCGGGAAGGCTGGGAAGTGTGAGGAGGGAGGGAAATACATCAACCAAAGGACTTGTATGCATGCATAGAAGCACACCAGTAGACACAAGACACTGGGGAGGGGGAGGGATGAGGGCATGCGACAGGGGGAGGGGAGGCTGGGGAAGGTCAATGGAGGGGGAGGAGATATATATACTAATATATGTAACACTTTAAACAACAAAAAAAGCTATTAACCTTTCTGAGTCCGTGACTTATTTATAAAAAGGGTAGATGATGCCTACTTCACATGAGAAGGGTGGGGAGAAGCATGATACAAATATTAGTTCTTTTTTAAAAATATATTTTTATTGATTTCAGAGAGGAAGGGAGAGGGAGAGAGAGAGAAACATCAATGATGAGAGAGAATCATTGATTGGCTGCCTTCTGCAAGCACCCCACTGGGGATGGAGCCCACAACCCAAGCATGTGCCCTTGCCTGGAATTGAACCTGGGACCCTTCAATCCCAGGCTGATGCTCTATCCACTGAGCCAAACCAGCTAGGGCTAAATATTCGTTCTTACTAACCTCCCCAAACTTAATAGAATCATCAGCACCAAGTGTACATTCGGCATCGCTACACTTTCTAGAAAACTCGAGTCTCTAGTTGGAGAGAGTGTGGTGACTCTGCTTTGCTCTGCTGCCTCATTCTAGTCCTAGTAGCTGGACATCTGCCTGTTTCCTGTGACTTCATTCTTTCCTTAGGGGGTAATTTCAGGAACTAGCTCTCTGTCTTCCTAATTCTCTAGTTCCTCCATGACCAGGCCCAGCCATGCTCTTCCCCCAGTATCCTGCCAGCTACTGTTAACCAGTTAACTGCCAGGTGTCCAAAACGGAAACCATTCCCACATGCCACGATATTTGGAATTTAATTTAAAAAATCAGTTTGAAATGAATACTATAAAAATAAATATATTACTCACAAATCAGGTGTTCTTGAATATTTTCAGCTGAAAATTCTCACAAAAAATTATTTTAATGTTGCCAGCAGGGGAGGGCAGTTGGAAGGGACCAGGCCTGCAAAGGAGGGCAGTTGAGGGCGATCAAGCCTGCAGGGGAGGGCAGTTAAGGGAACCAGGCCGGCAGAGGAGGGAAGTTGGGGACAAACAGGCTGGCAGGGGAGCAGTTAGACATCAATCAGGCTGGCAGGGTAGGGGTTAGGGGGTGAGCAGGCTGCTACTTAGGGAAAACGTTTTTTTTATAGACGTACATGGCGAGTGGGAAGGTCCCTCTTGCGTCTACAGACACTTATGGCGTACACGAGTTAAAGCCTGATGACCTCTCGCATCTTCTGCACATTTCAGCAGCGTCTAAAACGTCGCAAGTCTTCATAGGATCGTTACTTCCTCATCTTCCTCATGTCTCATTGAATTACCTGGGAAACCAGACAGAAGAACTTAGTAAACGCAGGCAGTGCAATGCATTTCTCAGCGGGAACCATCCCATTGCTTCCTACTTAGAAATGTGTTAGTCACTCGTGTGTTTTGCTCACCATCATTCCTTCCACCTGGTATTGTAATAGAGATCAGGCTGCAAAGTTTTAAGGACACTTCTCATTTAAATTCTTAATGTTCGCCCTAGCCTATTTGGCTCAGTGGTCAAGGTGCATGCAGGAGGCAACCGATTGATGTTTCTCTCTCACATCAATGTTTCTCTCTGCCTCTCCCTCTCCCTTCCACTCTCACTAAAAATGAATGGGAAAAAATATCCTCAGGTGAGTATTAACAAAAAGTAATAAAATAAAATAAATTCTTTAATGTTCTGTAAGATATGCTCTTCAGGCATTCCACGCAGTATCAAGAATAATTTAAGGTTTTACAGATGTTAAGATTTAACTTTAAAGGATTAAATGAATTTATTCTGAAATGAAGGAGCTCATCTAAGACCTTCCAGGATACAAGCTGAAAGGCTAAGTTCTATATCCACTGTCTGTTTCCAAACCCATTAACTTTTTTTTATCAGAACAGAAATGACCTATTGCCCATAAAGTCAATGTGAATCACACTGCTCTATTATTTATTACGCACTGAGAAAATTCAAGGTTTTAAAACTTACAGGTGTAAAATCTTCTTCCACCATGATAAACTATACTGTTACCTACCACTCAAGATTTCAAACACTGAAATAAAGTGGTGGGTGTGAGGGAAAAATCCATGCTAGTCATTAACTTATAAGGCCTTATCCTACACTAGTCTATTTAATACATAGACAGGTCAATCAATCTTGACTGTAATGAAAAATCTTGCTTATCTAAGAATAGGCACATTGCCCAGAACATGTTTTCCTAAAAAAAATTATTTTCCTGTAAGTAGCTTTATAAGAACAGAGACATTTGAAATATTAGTCGATTTGGGAATTATTGGTGAAATTTCAAGCCACCAAGGTTAAAATAATTGTTCATATAAACCATGCCTTACAGGCTAGCCTGCAAGGTTGATATATTGATGAGGAAAGGAAGGCTCTAACCTAATACAGCCAAACATTTTATAGAAAGGATTCAGAATAGTAGGCATAGAAAATTGACTACATGAATTGCCTGGAGCTAAATGTATTGATTGAAAAGATCAACATATTGCAAGAGCCTCAAGCCTTCTCATCCATTAACCCAAAATATTGAGCGTAACCAGGGAAACCAAGTGGAAAATGGAAAGCTCTTAAACAATGAAATGACTTTTGTCTTCCTGAGATGAGACCTGAATATCTATATCTCCATCCCTGGAGCCTTTTCACTGGAGCCCTAAGAACTCTGGACAGGGGTTGCCACCACTGCATGAAAAATCAGAAACCCATTAGGAGCACAGCTCAGATGTGAACGCTTGCTGCAGACTCACTAGCATGCGAACTCAAATTTATCACTTGGTCTCAACAATGAATGTTAGTTTTTAGAGCTAAGAACATAAGAATTCACAGATAATGACTACCAACGAAGATTAATATTACATATAATATAGTAGAGGCCCGGTGCACGAAATTCATGCACGGTGGGGAGGGGGAAAGGGTGTCCCTCAGCCCAGCCTGCACCCTCTTCAATCTGGGATCCCTTGAGGGATGTCCGACTGCCCGTTTAGGCCCAATTGGGATTGGGCCTAAACGGGCAGTCGGACATCTTTCTCACAGTGCAGGGCTGCTGGCTCCAAACTGCTTACCTGCCTGCCTCCCTGATTGCCCCTAACTGCTTCTGCCTGTCAGCCTGCTCACCCCCTAACCACTACCCTGCTAGCCTGATTGATATCTAACTGCTCACCTGCCAGCCTGTTTGCCCCCAACTTCCCTCCTCTGCCAGCCTGGTCCCCTTAACTGCCCTCCCCTGCAGGCTTGATCGCCTCCAACTGCCCTCCTTTGCAGGCCTGGTCCCTCCCAACTGCCCTCTCCTGCTGGCCTGATGGCCTACAACTGCGCTCCCTTGCAGGCCTGGAACCTCCCAACGGCCCTCCCCTGCTAGCCATCTTGTGGTGGCCATCTTGTGTCCACATGGGGGAAGGATCTTTGACCACATGGGGGAAGCCCTCTTGTGTGTTGGAGTAATGGTCAATCTGTGTATTACTCTTTTATTAGATAGGACAGAGGCCTGGTGCATGGGTGGGGACTGGCTGGTTTGCCCTGAAGGGTGTCTTGGATCAGGGTGGGGGTTCCCTTAGGGCATGGGGCGGCCTGGGAGAGGAGCCTATGGTGGTTTGCAGGCCGGCCACACCCCTCAGCGACCCAAGCAGAGGCCCTGGGATCTGAAATTAATTTACGTTCTACAATTGAAACTTTGTAGCCTGAAGCAGAGCCAAGCCTTCTGCTTGCTCCATGGCAACAGCCATTTCTGTTTGAAATTTGTAGCCTAGAGTGGAGGCCTAGGCTAGGGCTGCAGAAGTTTAGCTTCTTCCATCATCCCTGCAATCCTAGCTTCTTCTCTCTCCAGCTCCATGGCTGCCTTCGGATTATGTATCTTTTATAACTGAAACTTTGTATCATTGAGGCCTTGGCCGGCAAAGGCAGGTGGAAAGCTTGGCTTCCTCCGTGTTGGGGAAACCCAAGCCTCCCTCCTGCTCTCAGTAGTGGCAGCCATCTTGGTTGGGGTTTATTTGCATAATTTTCTCCTGATTGGCTGGTGGGCATGACTGGTGGGCATGGCTTATGGGTGTGGTGAAGATACGGTCAAATTTGCATATTACTCTTTTATTAGATAGGATGCCTTGGCCAGTGTGGCTCAGTTAGTTGGAATGTCATCTCATATACCAAAAGATTGTGGGTACAAGTCCTGGTCAGGGCACATACCTAGATTGTGGGTTCCATCCCCTGCTGGGGAGGGCAACCAATCAATACTCTCACTTTTCTCTCTCTCTCTCCCCCTTCTCTCTTTTTTTTTTTCCTTCTCTCTCTCTCCCTCTCCCTGTCTCTATCCCTCTCTCTAAAATCAGTGAGCATATCCTTTGGTAAAGATTTAAAAACATAAGAATTCACAGATAATGACCACCAAATAAGGTTAATATTATATACTAGAGGCCCACTACACGAAATTTGTGCATGGGTAGGATCCCTAGGCCTGACTGGTGATCAGGGCCTATTGGGGCCTTCCAGCTGTTGGCTAAGACCTCCCTTCCCTGGCTGCTGGCTGCCAGACAGGGTCTTCCTTCATTCTTCACTGTCCCCTGGTGGTCAGCACACATCATAGCGAGCGATTGAACTCACAGTCTCCTGGTCAAACTCCCTTGGGGACAATTTGCATGTTAGCCTTTTATAGATCATACATATCATATTTTACAAATTAACCATATTTATCCAGATTTATAATAGGATATAAATCCATAACACAAGCACATCCTGGATTAGCTATCTGGTCAACCATTTTACAATCCTGTGCTGCCATATAATTTCAAAGTCCATGTTTACGTTCCTCTTTAAAAAAATGTATTGATTTTAGAAAGGAAGGGAGAGGGGAAAAGAGATAGAAACAACAATGATGAGAGAGAATCATTGATCAGCTGCCTCCTACACACGCCCCCCCCCCCAATGGAGATTGAGCCCTTAATCCAAGCATGTGCCCTGACCAGGAATCGAACCGTGACCTCTTGGTTCATAGGTCAGTGTCCAACCACTGAGCCACACCAGCCTGGCTGCATTCCTCTTGATGATTGCAGTTGTGCCAAGTGACCTGCTTTACATGACATGTTTGACTTTTAACGCAGGGCTTCTCACCTTAGGACATAAATCCTCAGGCATAAACTTAGGATCTGAAAATCCTGAGAATTCCACCTCCCTCACTCATCCTCTCAGCTCTTGAATGGTTTGTCCCAGGCAGCTATTGGAGTTCACATGATCTCCGTGGAAAAATGTAATGTCTGTCGACCTCATCTGTCACATAAAGACACTCATTTTCTTGACTGACAGCGTCTTTAATGTCCTTTTCGCTCTCACTGGACTGCATTAAAGGTGCTATAATTTTTGAAAGATCATCATGACCAGACTTAGAGAATCGGTCATGGGAGTTGGAGATACCACACGGGAGAGAGAAAAGCACCAGTGACAATGGACGGGGATGCTATTCTTGTCTGCTCGGGAGGAAGGGACAGCATGAGAGGACCTGGCGATATTCTGTCACACGGTTGGTGCAGAAAGTGCTGTGATGGAACAAAAAGCCATGGATTTTGGAATCACCCGAATAGTCTCAGGTGATGAACAAAATGCTTGACCTTTTCAAGTCTTGATTTCTTCATCTAAATAATAAGAATAAAAAGTCTAATGCTTCTTCAATCAATGGCACTAGAAAAACTAGATGTACATATTTTTAAAAATAAGAATTTTGATTCTTACATCACATGCAAAAAAAAAAAATGAAGTCAAGATGAAGCATAGACCAAAATGTAAAAGCTAAAATTATAAAGCTTCTAAAAGAAACACGGGCCCTGGCCAAGTGAGTTTGGCTCAGTGGATAGACTGTCAGCCTGCATACTGAAGGGTCCCGAGTTCCATTCTGCGGTCAAGGGCATGTGCCCAGGTTGTGGGGTCAATCCCCAATTGGGCCTGCAGGAGGCAGCTGATCCATGATTCTCTCTCATCACTGATGTTTTTCTCCCTCTCCTTTCCCCTCTGAAATCAATACAAATATTAAAAAAAAACGAAAAGGAATACAGAAGCATATCATATAACCTTGAGATGGGTAAAGACCTCTTAGAGAAGGTACAGAAAGCTTTAACCATCAGAAGAAAAAAAAATGATCAACTTCATCCAGTTTCAGTAAAATTATCCCTTTAGCAGCTTGGATGCCCTACATGGCGCTGAACCGCAAAGGTGCCTCCACAGGGCAAACACGTGATTAATGGTGCCAATGGCCCAGAAGCCTTCCCTCTGAGGTGTTGAGGAGAGTGAGGGCACAAGGCTGGGGCAGCCAGGGTGGCGGGATGGAGCTCCTTCATGTTGTAACCCACTTCCATCCCTTCCTTTGATTGTAATGTATAAAACAAAATGCAAAGCCATCATGTTCGGAGCATTGCCTTAATTCCTTGATATTCTGCTTCCTGACAATGGTCAACAGTTTGGCTCACATAAACGCAAAAAAAAAATCTTTACAGGTTTGAATGTTTCTCACGTTAACAACCTTCATCGTGGTAGTGGTTTGATTTTATGTTTCCTTTTATTGTTGTTGTTAATCCTCACCCAAGGATATCTGTCCATTGATTTTTTTTTAGAGACAGTGGAAGGGAGGAGGATGACAGACAGAGAAACATTGGTGTGAGAGAGACACATGGATTGCTTGCCTCCTGCTGAGGCCCCAACCAGCGCTGGGGATGGAGCCTGCAAGCCAGGTACTTGCCCTTGACCCAAATCAAACTCGGGACCCTTTAGTCCAAGGGCCAACGCTCTATCTACTGAGCCAAAACGAATAGGGCATAATGTCAGTAATTTTAGCAGCTCGTTTAAAAGTGACACCATTGCCGAGACCGGTTTGGCTCAGTGGATAGAGCGTCGGCCTGCGGACTGAAGGGTCCCGGGTTCGATTCCGGTCAAGGGCATGTACCTTGGCTGTGGGCACATCCCCAGTGGGGGGTGTGCAGGAGGCAGCTGATCGATGTCTCTCTCTCATCGATGTTTCTGACTTTCTATCCCTCTCCCTTCCTCTCTGTGAAAAATCAATAATAAAAAAAATATATATATATTTAAAAAAAATAAAAAATAAAAAAAAAATAAAAAAATAAAAGTGACACCATTGCATGCATTCCCTGTCTTCACTCCTTTCTCTCCGGTTTAGAGTAGTAGTGATATTTTCTAGCAGTGTGACTTACTAAGTCATTTCACTTCCCTGGACTTAGTTCCTTTATCTCTACAACCTAGGTTGTCAGACACACCTTAGAAGGCCGCTGAGGATGAAATGAATAAAATATGGAGAGGTTCTGTGTATGCTAGAAAGCACTTTAAAAATTAAATATTAATATACTTAAGTATTATTAAATTATATATTTGTTGTTAAAGTTATACATTGGATAGTATTATATAAGTGACCAGCCACATCGCCATTATCACATCATTTAAGCAAAACATAATAAAAACTAGCAGCGGGGAACCTGAAGCAAAACAACCCTACATAAATTGGGATTTCTTTTTCTTTAATTTTTTAAAAACTGAAGAAATTTGGTATGTAGCATTGTGTAAGTTTGGCATGTTGTTGTTAACCACAGGAAAGCTTGAACTCTGGCTGTACACAGTCCTGTCTTCTCTCTCTTATTTGGGTGGGTAACATGATAAATTGGGGTCATTTGGGGAGTCAAGCGAAATTGAAGGATGGGCAAAATGGCCTTCAATTCCTGTTTGAAACATCTCGCACATCTGTGTAGGCTGCTTTTCCTCCCTGAGACCTTTCAGGTGAGAAACCGGTTTGGCTCAGTGGATAGAGCGTCGGCCTGCAGACTGAAGGGTCCCAGGTTCGATTCTGGTCAAGGGCATGGACCTTGGTTGTAGGCACATCCCCAGTAGGAGGCGTGCAGGAGGCAGCTGATAGATGTTTCTCTCTCATCGATGTTTCTGACTTTCTATCCCTCTCCCTTCCTCTCTGTAAAAAAATCAGTAAAATATATATATTTTTAAAAAGGACATCTGTTCTGGATGATTCAGGCCTCTACCTGCCTCGAGGCAGGATGAGATGATCTCTCAGCGCCTTTCTCCTGTTAGTTAGGAGAGGACCAGCTACTAAGTAAAATCACCCTGAAATTGCTCACCACCGAAGAGATCGCTGCAAATATTGCCCTTCCTTAATGTAATTTCTGTTTGGAGAATATCCAAACTGAAGAGGCAGCTCTTGTTCAAAATCTTTCATGTCTTCATTTTTTAAGAGATAGTTTTTAAGTTATTAGAATTTACACTGAGTGGCCAGATTATTATGATCTCCTGAATGCATATCCTATCTAATAAAAGAGAAACATGCAAATCACCAGACCTTCACTACACTACCAGCCAATCAGGAGCAGGAGGCCGGCGGGGTGGCATGGCCATGGCAAAGGACTGAAGTCACCCCTCCGGAGGCTGCCCAAGGTCTTATTTCAGCCCTGATGTTGGGCTGCTTCCCCCGACCATAAGTTCCCAACGCACTTTCCAGCCAGAGTTAAAGGGGACTTCTTCTGTTTTTAAGGCATCATCATATCCAGTGCCTGCCAGGCCCCTGTGAAAGCACTACTCCTTAGGTCCGGGGTGCTGGGAGCTGGAGCAGAGAGGCTGTGAGGCCCAGCTCACCCAGGATGCTGGCCCCCATCACCCCCTTCCAATTATCCTGGCCCAGCCTTCCCTATGCATACCTGCTCACGGAGAGCGTGAGGTGGTCCTGGCAGCAGAACAGGAGGCCTACAACCTCCCCCAATCCAGAGGGGCTTGACAGGGACCTCAGGCCTACACCCACGCCCTGGCACCAGGCCAGGGGACCTAAGGCCATGTCCGACACCCAGTGGGGCTTGACGGGGGACCTCAAAGTGTAATTCCTGTCCTGGTGCTGGACTAGGGGACCCCCGGCTGCTCCCCCTGCCCAGCAGGGCTTGACAGGGGACAACAGGCCATGCCCCCCACCCCGCAGGGCTTGACAGGGAACCTCAAGGTGTGCTTCCCACCCTGGTTCTGGGCTAGCGGATCTCCGACTGCTCCCCCCGTCCCAGCTCCAGGCTGGGGGACCTCAGGCCATGCCTCCCACCTGGTGCGGCTTGACAGGGGACTACAGGCCACATTCCCAACCTGGCAGGGCTTGACAGGGGACCTCAAGGTGCTCTTCCCATCCTGGTTCTGGGTTAGGGGACCTCAGACTGTTCTCTCCACCCGGCAGGGCTTGACAGGGGACCTCAAGCCGCACCCCCACCCCGGCACCAGGCTGGGGGATCTCAGACCATATCCTCCACCCCAACACCAGGCCAGGGGACCTGAGGCTGTGCCCTTCCTGCCTGGCTGGGCTTGACAGGAGACCTCAGGCTGTGCCCCCCACCCAGCGGGGCTTCACAGGGGACCTGAGCCTGTGCCCCTGTACTAGTGGGGATTGACGGGGGACTTGAGGCTGTGCTCCTCTGCCTGGTGGGGCTTGACAGGGGACCTCAGGCCATGCCTCCTACCCAGCGGGGGTTGACAGGGGCTCTCAGATCATGTCTCTCACCTGGTGGGACTTGATGGGGGACCTCAGGCCACACCGCCCGTCCTGGTGCTGGGCCAGGGGACCTGAGGATGGCCCCTGCCCTGTGGTGCTTGACAAGAGTGGGACTGGCGGGGTCTGGATCTACCCCAATGTGGAGGGGGGGTGCGGCTGGATCTGAGTCTCATGTGATTTTGAGGCACATGTGAGTGAGTGAGGACATGACTCTGGGTCCCGTGGTGCGCCCCAGACTCTGACAGGAGGAAGGTTTTCATATACACTTTACTAATTTTCTTTAGTCTCTGATACTTCTATTATAAAGAAAGAGCAAATAGCAATATTATTTCCTCTAATTAATACCCTTTTAATGTGCACAAATTTCATGCACCAGGCCACTAGTATGTATGTGTGTGTGTGTATACACACACACACACACACACACACACACACACACACACACACACACACACATACTAGAGGCCCGATGCATGAATTCGTTCATGGGTGGGGTCCAGCCAACCTGGCCAGGGGGAGGGGACATGGACAGTTGGCCATTCTGCCTGCTGGTTGAACTCCTGGTCAATTTGCACATTAACCTTTTCTTATATAGGATATACACTGAGTGGCCAGATTATTATGTGTTCAAAGATCATGATAATCTGGCCACTCAGTGTATATAAATGGAAACTTACCAGTCTCCCTCTTTACCTTCTGTTCTCCTAGTTCTCTAGATATACAGTGCCAGCATGACCAATTAGGAGAAAAGTGAATTTAATGCACAGCCTTATTCACTTACCTAAGGTCACCTAGGGCCTCAAATATTGTGGGAACTTAATAATATTAAGTTTGAAGGATTGCTTTTGACAATGATCTCATACTGAATAAATAAATCACAGCGACACACAGTTGGTATCACTACCCTTTGCGTTATCTCTTCTTCCTGTCTTCAGCTGTAGAAGTCACAGGCCTTGATCTCCTTCAAACAGTCTCGACAGATGAGTATGAAACAATTCACTTCTTTAAATGTTCGTTGTACTCTGCTGAGAAAGCCACTCACAGTGAAATCATTGATTTCAACGACTTTTCTTATTTGAATATTGTTCTTGCTTTTAATAAGTTGTGCTGATATTTTACAACTAAAAAGTGGATTAAAGCTTTTTAAAATAGCATGAATTCACTCTAGCCTTAGAGTAGTAATTTTATACATTAGCTATGAAGTAGTTTTGATAATGTGAATTTCCACTTCAGCTAATGATAATTGGAGACAAGATAATTAATCCTGCCAGTGGTAACTGCTTAATACAGGATTGAGGAGAATCAGGGGGCGTGCTTTAAGGACATACACTTGAGGTAGAAGTAAAGAAAGGGGAAGATGTTTCAGAGTTGTGGCAGACTCAGATCTGACCTTTAACAATATAAACATTAGACTATTTATTGTCATGCCTTCCAATCTTCCCTCACATTTCCAGGGAGGCCAGAGCTGAACACGGGTAAGGTCAAACTCTCAAGATGCGTTAAAATCTATTTCAATCCACTTTAATATTAAATACATAAGGAATGGTATCGATCACACCTCACTAGTTTGGGATTGTCTTTCACAGAAGGTTGAGCCCATCCATGACAGCCATGGAGAAGTCCCATCCATGGGAACAACTGTGTTTGACCTCCACCGGCCCACCTTGTATTTGGAGCCAGGCTTTGTGCTAGGGGCTCTATGTTCCCTTATGGATCATTCACAACAAAAAACACTGCAGCCCAGCTGGTGTGGCTCAGTGGTTGAGCATAAACTATGAACCAGGAGGTCATGATTTTATCCCTGGTCAGGGCACATTCCTGGGTTGCTGGCTCTATCCCCAGTGGGGGGCATACAGGAGGCAGCTGATCAATGACTCTCTCATTAATATTTCTTTTTTTTAAATATTTTAAATGATTTCAGAGAGGAAGAGATAGAAATACCAATGATGAGAGAGGATCATTGATCGGCTGCCTCTTGCATGCCCCCTACTGGGGATCGAGCCTGCAACCCGGGCATGTGCCCTTGGCCAAAATCAAACCTGGGACCCTTCAGTCCACAGGCCAATGTTCTACCCCCTGAGCCAAACCAGCTAGGGCCCATTGATGCTTCTCTCTCTCTCCCCTTCTCTTTTCCTCTCTGAAATCAATAAAAACATATTTTAAAAAACACTGCAGAAATAGAGGCTCATATATGGGTATTTGTTACATTGTTCTTGACATTTTTAATTAGCATAATAGCCAAAATATTCAACAAGTAATAACTGAACAAAATGTGGGATACCCAAATAATGGACTATTATCCTATCTAATAAAAGAGTTATATACAAATTGACCATCACTCCAACACACAAGATGGCTGCCCCTATGTGCACACAAGATGGCCGCCACAAGATGACCAGCAGGGGAGGGCAGTTGGGAGGGACCAGGTCTTCAAGGGAGGGCAGTTGTGGGCAATAAAGCCAACAGGGGAGGGCAGTTGGGGGCAATCAAGCCTGCAGGGGAGAGCAGTTAAGGGTGACCAGGCCAGCAGAGGAGGGAAGTTGGGGGTGACCGGGCCTGCAGGGAAGGGCAGTTGAGGGGGACCCAGGCCTGCATGGGAGAGCAGTTGGGGGGACCAGGGCTGCAAGGGAGGGCAGTTGGGGGTAAACAGGCCTGCAGGGGGGGGAGCAGTTAGGGACAATCAGGCTGTCAGGGGAATGGTTAGGGGATGATCAGGCTGGCAGGCAGGCAAGCAGTTGGGAGCCAACATTCCTGGATTGTGAGAGGGATGTCTGACTGCCCATTTAGTCAGACATCCCTCGAGGGGTCCCAGATTGGAGAGGGTGCAGGGTGGGCTGAGGGACAACCCCCACCCCACCCCACCCCGTGCATGAATTTTGTGCACTGGGCCTCCAGTTTAGCAATAAAAAGGAATGAAGTACTGATACATGGGACCACATGAATAAATATTCTAAATATGCTCAGTGGAAGAAGCCAGTCACAAAAGGTCACATACTGTTTTACAGGAGATAGAGGAGAAAGACTGGGGGAAATGAGGAGTAACTGCTAATAGGCACTGGCTTTCTTTTGGGGGTGATGAAAATGTTCTAAAATTGTAGTGAAGGATGCACAACTCTGTGAATTTACTAAAATACATTGAATTGCATAATTTTAAGTGGGTGGATAGTTAGGTATATGGATTATATCCCAATACAGCTGTTATTAATCAACAGACTGGGTGTGAGAGCTGGAGTGAGATGTGAAAATGCTTGAATGCTGGGGCAAATCATTTGAACTCTATTTTTGGCAGCCATCAATATTTTTTAAAATATATTTTATTGATTTTTTACAGAGAGAAAGGGAGAAGGATAGAGTTAGAAACATCAGTGAGAGAGAAACATTGATCAGCTGCCTCCTTCACACCCCCCACTGGGGATGTGCCCGCAACCAAGGTACATGCCCTTGATGGGAATTTAACCAAGGACATTTCAGTCCGCAGGCCAATGCTCTATCCACTGAGCCAAACCAGTTAGGGCACCATCAATATTTTTAAAAGTAGGGTTCATGGCCTGGCCAGCATGGCACAGTGATTCCCGCTCAGGGCACATGCCCAGGTTGGGGGCTCAATCCCCAGTAGGGACCATGCAGGAAGCAGTGATCAATGATTCTCTCTCATCATTGATGTTTCTCTCTCTCTCTCAATCCTTCTCCCTTCCTCTGAATTCCATAAAAAATATTTCTTCAAAAGTAAGGTCACATAACTGGATTTTGGTTTTTAAAAAAAGCATTATTGGAGTGGCATGCATAACGAATGGAAGCAAAGAAAATCTGAGAGTGAGCAATGAGAATCTGCCATATTTGTGGAGATTTTAGGAAAATATTCATTGGTATTTTGTTCTCATGGTATTTTCCCCTCTGTGCCAGGAAGGTAAACTCTTAGTGTTTCCTTCACCCAGAGAAGTGTCTGTTGCAGAGCCATGAGCAGGGCCAACAGCAGAATTTCTTTGGAGACTGTTCTCCAAACAGCCCCACTCCTTGTCAACACCTGCTATTGTCTGCCTGTCTGGTTCCAGTCATCCGAATGAGCATGAAGTGGTGTCTCATGGTTTCCATTTGTATTTCCCTAATCCCCAGGGATGTTGAGCATCATTCCATGTGCTGGTTGGGCACTTTATATCTTCACCTTCCCTCCTGCTGAAGTGGCAGTTTACAATTAGAGATTGATTCCTTTGCTCTCTCAAAGTGAAAATACATAAACCTAATGGTTCTGAAGCTGGACAGTTTTGAAAGGTTGCCAGATGACATGGAGAGAGCCACTGAAATCTAAAGTTCAAATAAATAGCAAATGATTTTTCAATAGATGTAGTTCCTACTGTTGCATGGGACAGACATATACTCAGAATTATGAGTTGTTTATCTGAAATTCAGATGGAACTGCACATCCTGTATTTTTATTTGCTAAATCTAACAGCTTTGCCTCAAGGAGTCAGCGATGTCTGGAGACAGTTTTAGTTGTCACGACTATGAGGGGGTGGGGAGAGGGGCTGCCAGTAAGTAGAGGCCAGCTGTACTGCTAATCATCACACAGTGGCTCCGCCGGTGTAGCTCAGTGGTTTGGTGTGGACCTCTGAACCGGGAGCTCACCGTTTGATTCCAGACCAGGGTACATGCCTGGGTTGTGGGTTCGATCCCCAGTGTGGGGCGTGCAGGAGGCAGCCAACTCATGATTCTCTCTCATCATGGATGTTTCTCTCTCTGTCTCCCTTTCCATTCCTCTCTCTGAAATCAATAAAAATGTATTGAAAAATAAGTAAATAAGTAATATCTCACAGTGCACACGAATGTTCTTCACAACAAGGAATCATTTCAGCCCTGAGTGTCAGTAGCTTGGAGGTTGTGTCACCTGGCCTGACCCATTTAATGAGAACCGAGTCTGTGAGATGAGTAGGGTCTATGAGGAGAAGGAGCTGAGGCGCCAGGGAAGGGAGGCCCTGTGGGAAAAAGCAGCATAGGGAAGTTCTGGGGTGAATAGGTGGGGGATTCTCCTGAATTCACTCCCTTTTCTTCCTTCCTTCCTTCCTTCCTTCCTCCCTCCCTCCCTCCCTCCCTCCCTTCCTTCCTTCCTTTCTTTTTCTTTCTTTCTTAAATACACTGTGTTTTCCGGTGTATAAGACGACTTTTTAACCCAGGAAAATCTTCTCAAAATTACCATATTGAAATCAAATCTGATGGGTTTTTTTTAATTTTTATTTGGTGTGCATTGGAAGAGGGGTAGTATTACATGGCGAGTATATCCCAAACTCTGTATTTTAACTGGAAAAGTTGGGGGTCATCTTATACCCCGGAAAATATGGTATCTTACTGATTTCAGAGAGGAAGGGAGAGGGAAAGAGAGACAGAAACATCAATGTTGAGAGAGCATCATGGATCAGCTGCCTCCTACAGGCCCCACACTGGGGATCAGGCCACAACCCGGGCATGTGCCCTGACCGGGAATTGAACCATGACCACCTGGTTCCCGCGTCGACACTCAACCACTGAGCCTCGCCAGCTGGGCTAACATTCCTTCTTAAAAATGGCCTCGGCAGGATGCTTTATCTTTCTTAGCCATGATGTATGCAGCATCGTCATGGCAAACTGGTTCACATGAGGCTATGTGTGTACGGGGACACGAGCCACTCAATAATCCAGAGGCCGCCTCCTCAGCCGTGTGAGGTTGCCTCAAGCAGTTCTGTCAAAAATAATTGAATTGCTCAGAGCCATCTTCCAGCTGGGAGACGCCAGACAACTGTTTCCTTCCAACAACACAAACAAGTACAAGGCTCATCCATCTTCAAGTGCTCCCACTTGTTCTCCAGAGTGTTCTGAGCAGTCTTGGTACTTTGACTGCACATGTCTGTGGCCCTGTTTCATCAGGATGTTGGGCTTTCGTTTCACAAATCTGTCCCAGAGAGCAAAGAAGATCTCCAAGATGACAACTGTGTTCTAGAAAATGAGCATCGGGTTCAATTGCTATTGATCCATCGAAGAATCCTTGGTGTTGCACATATAATACTTTCGAAAATAATTCACAATCTCTCTCTTTTAAGTCTGTTTACCCCTGCCCCCAGCCCCTTCTACTAAATGTGTGTTATTCCTGGATTCCGTAAAGGTCCTATGTTTCTGTGCTGGATTTGTTCTGGGGTGAATAGGTGGGGGATTTGTTTTTAGATATATTTGTATTGAGAAATATCCATCGTGAGGGAGAAGCATTGATCACTTGCCTCTTGCAGCCCCCATACTGGGGATGGAGCCCACAACCTGGGCATG
Organism: Antrozous pallidus; assembly: GCA_027563665.1. Classification (NCBI taxonomy): domain Eukaryota; kingdom Metazoa; phylum Chordata; class Mammalia; order Chiroptera; family Vespertilionidae; genus Antrozous; species Antrozous pallidus. The sequence goes on along the minus strand of CM050509.1, from coordinate 138,826,826 downwards.
TGGCCTGACCAGGAATTGAACAGGAACCTCCTGGCTCATAAGTTGATGTTCAACCACTGAGCCACACTGGGCCTGCTATGTAATTTTTTCATATTTGTTTTTATTGAATATTAAAGATGTCACCCATGTTGCCCCCTTTACCCCACCCCAGCTCTTCACCACACTATTGTCAGTGTCCATGGGTTACACATATGTGCATATAAGTCCTTTGGTTGACCTCTTCCTGCCCACCCCTTTTTCTCCCCTCCCGTCTGAGATCTGTGAGTCTGTTCCATGCTTTGCCATTTTAATTTGAGCACCACCTCCAACTGCAGTGTTTCCGAATGGTCTTTGAGCACAAAACACCTGCTGGGGCCCAAATCTGTTTTCTTTTATTCCTCCCCTTCCACCTGCAGAAATAACAAGCCATCATCTGCAAAAGAGTCTTCCTTGACTGGACTAAAACGGCAACCTTTGTAAAATAAAGAGAGGATAAGAAAAAGGGATTGTGCATTTATTTTATTTTTATATTAGAGGCCCGAGGCACAAAAATTCATGCAAGAATATGCCTTCCTTCCCCCTGGCTGCTGGCACTGGCTTCCCCTCCGGCACCTGGGACCTGAGCAGCTTCCTTCTGGCCCCAGCTTCATCTGGAAAGATGTCTGGAAGGACGTCCAGTCTAATTAGCATATTACCCCTTTATTATTTGTGTGTGTGTGTGTGTGTGTGTGTGTGTGTGTGTGTGTGTGTGTTGATTTCAGAGAGGAAAGAAACAGGAGAAACATCAATGAGAAAGAATCATTGATTGGCTGCTTCCTGCAGGCCCCCTACTGGGAACCAAGCTCACAACCCAGGCATGTGCCCTTGACCGGAATCAAACCTGGAACCCTTCAGTCTGCAGGCCAGGGCTCTATCCACTGAGCCAAACCAGCTAGGCCTGGATTGTGCATTTAAAAGTTTGGTGGAGAAAAAAAAAGAATGGGCGAGGGACCTGGAGCAGACCCCAGCCTCACCCACTCCCAGAGAGCCCCTGGCGGGAGTGACAAGACAAGAGGAAGGGAGGAGGCAATTGGGAGGTCACTTCTGCTAAGACAGGCTTTTAAGTGGACCCCCTGGAGAGATGCTGCTCCCAAATGCAGGCTGCACCCCAAGTCCATTGTGACTCAAAGTGGTGGCAGCGGATCTGCAGCCTGCCTGGCGTGTCCTTGTGCCGAAGGGGCCTTACTCATCATGGCAGACAGTAGTTAGACAGGGGCTGGGCCTGCTTTTAAAGAAGGCTTCAAACACAGTCTCAACAATGTGTTCATTTTAGAACACGATTAAGAATCATCTCCAACTGCCCAATTTCCTATTTCCTTCTCATCAGCCTCTTAAAGGACAGCACTGTATTCCTGTGACAGGATGGTAGCAAGCACACAGAGTTCCTGGGGAGACAGCGCAGCCATTGTTGGGGAGGCTTAAGAAATGAACAGAAAGGGCAGGGGATGGCCTCTGGGCCTGCTCTCACAGGTCCCAGGGGTCAGGAGTGGCTTAGGACAAAGGTCACCAATTGGAGAACTTTCCGCCCTGCTTGGAAACAACACACATTGGAGTAAATGCACTGTGTACATAGGAATGTGGCAACAGAAGCCACGTGTTGGCCGGGATTGACCAGACTCACCCAGTCTGTCAGAACATTACACAATTAGCGCTTAATACACACCCAATCTGGACACGGACCGGAAGTTGTGTGCACTCTAAGTAGATGTAGACAAAAAGGGACCACATGCTAACCTGACAAGCTCAGGGACAGCCTGCGTGGCGGCCTTGCAAACTCAAGGGACATAAAGTAATCACCAAGGATGGTCTAAAATTAAAACTTTCCATTAAAAGGCAGTCTATGGTGGGTGGGTAATCATGTTTAGACCAGTATCTTCCCAGGCAAAGATCAACTTCAATATTTACTAAGCCTATTGTCTTTTTTTAAATTACACTTTGTGGGGAGGGGGTTGGGGGGAGAATGGGGGCTATTGTCTTTTTGCATCTCAGATAACATCCTGTGGAATTTCAGGGCATCTTGTAACTACCCTTTTTCCGGAACCCTAAGGGCATAACCAACGCACCAGGGCAGAGACCACAAATCCCCTCATTGTTATTGCTATCATGTTCATAGTTCACTGTTAACTATCCTGTACCCACCTATGGAAAAGCATTTTACTTTTCATCCAATCCCAGAGGTTCCCCCACACACACCCTTTGCTTTCTCCCGCCTCCCTAATCTACCACCAATGGCATTCATGTAACCACCTACATCCCCTCCTTTGATTGTCACGTAGAAAACAAGGAGCAAACCCGCCCTTCTCCAGAGCACTACCCCAGTAACATTGAGATTCTGCTTCCTGGCAATGGTCGACAGTTCGGCTCAAATCAGCTCACAGAAGCTCTTTACAGGTTGGAATGTTTCTTATGTTAACATAGAAAAAGAAAAGATGCTATGACTCAAAAGCAACACTCTAGCAAAGGAGGCAGAATTAAAAGAAGTAAGCACATGATAACAATACATACAGACACGTAATGTACATGATCATTTGCTGTTGATTGCTGTTGATAAGGTCCTTGGGGCTCAACATACAAGCACCCACTTCTTGGAGAAGAAACAGCCACTTATGATTCTCCTTCACCTTGAAGGCACAACAGGGTAGCATGAGGAGAAAACTTCCAATCATCCTTAGAAGTAGGGCTCTGGCAATGGCCGCTTTCCCTCTGGCATGCTTCCTAATTCATGTTTCCTCACTTGTTCTTCCTCCTAAAGGTAAAGTCCATATTGCATGTGCTTCTGAAATTTGCTTAGAGTGTAAGGCTCCAGAGGCAAAGGCAGTTCCATTTTCTCCTGCTGTAACTTCCTCCCCCACAAACGGGCTTGGCTCTCATTTGGTGAATAACCAACAACAATGGATTAAAAGCCAGTACATTTCAAGGAAATGCATTCTAGATGCTCATACTTCTGCACTTACATTATTTCATTGTTTTTATTTTTATTTATTTATTTACATACTTACTTACTTACTTACTAGAGGGCCAGTACACGAATCCGTGCACATTGAAAGGAAATGAATTAGAAGAAATATTTTAATATCACTATTTGCCCTTTCTCTATAATAGAAGTGTCAACCAGATTCATGATTGACAATGACAGATCAAAACACGCATGTGTGAGAGGTTTATATGTACCATGCATGCTGGAGTCAACTTAGCCTTCATATATATATATATATATATATATATATATATATATATATATACATATATATAATAAACTTACTGAATTAGGCCTGCTTTCTGATTTAACTAAACTTTTTCCAGCCCAGTGAAGCACCTCAACTTCTCTTTCAGGTAATTATCAGCAATACAGTAAATATCAACCCAAAGCAGATTATTGTAGATCATACAAGGAGAACAAAGGGTAAAATATTGAACTGTAGCAGTGTTTGACTCTATTCTGCACAGTGAGAAAACCTGAGGTCATTTTCAAGGTCCACTATTTCTTCTTTTCAATCGGGTCAAGTTTCTAAGCTTTCCAAATCTCCATTTTCCATCTAATGAAAAGAAAATAGGATTCCATTGAGTCTCCTATCTACCTACTCTAGGACTTCTATGAGGATCAAATGAGATGAGGCAGGGAAAAATGCTTCACAGACATTTTGTTACAGTGTGAAATGTTTGCACCTGGCTGTAAAACAAGTTGTGTTCCTGGGCTGCAGAAACTTCAAGGAGGCTAGTCATTTCTAGGGAGGGGAAGCTGGGTGTTGCTACCTGATAGCATTACTCAGACATACACTTGGCTTATTAGTCTTTTAGATAGAGATAGATAGATAGATAGATAGATAGATAGATAGATGATTGATAGATATTTTTATTTATTTCAGAAAGGAAGGGACAGGGACAGAAACATCAATGATGAGAGAAAATCATTGATTGGCTGCCTCCTGCATGCCCCCTTCTGGGAATCGAGCCTGCAACCCGGGCATGTGCCCTGACCAAGAATTTATCTGTGACCTCCTGATTCATGGGTTCATGCTCAACCACTGAGCCACACCAGCTGGGCTATTTCATCGTTTTTTAAAAACCCTCTGCCCTTGGGTGCTAAAGTCCTGTCCACCAGGATGGAGTCTAGAAGAACCGGGGTGGTGAGAGCTGCCCTGGGTGTAGCCACTTGGTAGAAGGTCTGGGAGGCTGAGGGAACCAGAAGTGTCCATCAGTAGGGAGAAAATCAGCAAGATCAGAATCATCTGAGCAAACTTCTTCACAATTCACCCAAAGCCGGCCCTGCTTTGAGAGCCACAGAAGCTGTGGCCAGACACTTTGCCTAACCACCTGCTGAGATGAAGTGCCTGCCAGTCATTCCCTCTTAGCACACTGACAGGGCGATAGATCCTCCCACCCAGTAGGCCTCTGTGCACCTCCCCAGTCTACTTCCCTAAAGCCAGTTGGACTTGTTCCCAAACCTATGTATCCCAGCTGTGCTAGGAACTTGAATTCTACCCTTTCCCGCAGCTTTAGTAAGGTCTGATTGACAAATACAAATGGTATATATTTAGGCTGCCCAATGTGATTTTTTCCCCAAAAAGTATACAAGGTGATGACGTGACATACTTATGCATTGTGAAATGATTAGCACAATCAAGTTCATTAACACATCCTTCGCTTCAGTAGTTACCTTTGTGTATGTATGTTTCTGGTGAGAACACATTCAGATCTACTCTCTTAGCCAATTTCAAGTATACAGTACTGCTAGTCTGTACTTTCATGAAAGCAATATTGGTGTGAACCAGGCACATGAGGACTTGAAACGGAGGCAAACTGTTCAAAGGTTTAGCAGAGCCACTTGGGTATTTATAACATTGCTAGAGGCCCGGTGCATGAAATTTATGCATGGGGGGTGTCCCTCAGTCCAGCCTCTACCCTCTCCAATCTGGGACCCCTCGACGGATGTCCAACTGCCCATTTAGACCTGATTCTGGTGGGATCGGGCCTAAACGGGCAATCGGACATCCCTGTCACAATCCAGGACTGCTGGCTCCCAACTGCTTGCCTGCCTGCCTTCCTGACTACCCCTAACCACTTCTGCCTGCCAGCCTGATCACCCCCTAACCACTCCCTGCCAGCCTGATTGATGTCTAACTGCTCCTGGCCAACCTGTTTGCCCCCAACTTCCCTCCTCTGCCAGCCTGGTCACACCTAACTGCTCTTCCCTGCAGGCTTGATCGCCCTCAACTGCCCTTTCTTGCTGGCCACCTTGTGGTGGCCATCCTGTGTCCACATGGGGGCAGGATCTTTGACCACATGGGGGCAGCCCTCTTGTGTGCTGCAGTGATGGTCAATCTGCATATGACTCTTTTATTAGATAGGATTCTTGGGCCATACAAAATGATCAATTTAAAAATGAGCCTGCTTTATTTGGTCAAACATTTAATGAACTTATCCCTAATGCCTTGGCAGGGCCAGACCAAAAGATTTCAGGGGCCTTATATGGCCCGAGGGCCGGACGTTCCCCACCCCTGTTACAGTCTCACACTCACTAAGCCTCCTGTGGATTCTGCTGCTCCTGAGGGAAGAGGGAGAGAGAAGACACGTCCCTTTGTGGTTGTGCTTCTCTGAGCATCTCTGAGAACCACCAGGAGGGACTCCACCACACACCTTGGAACCAGAAGCTGAGAATCAGATTCCTAGCCCCAGATTCCCAAGTCTGCAGGA